>KZ808430.1:125653-139370 GCA_000696205.2 Oncopeltus fasciatus | reverse complement strand
TGACTTGTGAAAACTATTCACAGTTGTAATAAACAATAAAATATTTAAAAATTGTCAACAAAAATAAATCATGTTATATTTATTTTATACTAATTATAATAAAATTCCAATAATCAGGAATTATTTCAATTTAATTCAAAGAAAGAACAGTTGCAATTTTTTTAAGATGTACAAAACAGGAATGAATTGATATTTGTAATCCTGGCTTTTGAAATGGAATGCAATAGAAAGTCACTATAAAATTAACACATTAGTACTAGAAAATTGTTAGTGCTATTCTTTTATTTGTGCTGGTAGTTTATGACAATTAGGGTTATCAAATAACAACCAATTTTTCATAGTTTTATATATTTTAATTGCTGAGCTCTTTGGAATCATTTTTAGGGTTGTCACCTTTTTTTATGAGCATCCCTGTCTTGACGGTTCTATGTGAATTGCTCCAGGAGTGCACCTAGAGACCATGCATTGGTTCAAATAAAATTTAGACTAAGGCTTAAGGGAATCCATTTGCGACTTCAGACAGCATAAGGGTGCATTATTAAACCTGTAATATGCTATGATTTTATCCGAGTACCCAATCCAGCTAAAGAAAAGGTTCCTATTCCTTCTAATTATTATAATAATTAATTATAATAATTAATCATAAAGATATGAGGAGCTATTCATTAGATGGGGAGAGCCGCTTATAGCTATAATGCATTAGCCTGTGCTCTAGATCAGGAGACTAGCCAGAGCTTGGTAAATGTGGCAGATTCCATTCAAGACAACATAGATGAAATTAATATTGTGTTAGTAAACTGTGAACTACTCATGAAAAGACACCCAATTAAAAAAAAATAACCTTCCCAAAGTGAAGTACATCACTTCAAATTCTCTGGGTCTATTGTAATCTCATTTAAAGACCAGCATAGTGAGATTGATCAATGAAGTGTCAGTGCAAATCCTAAGCTAAGAATTTATGGTTTAATAATAAAGCCAGTGCAAATGTGAAACATGAGTCACAACATACAATCTGGAGAGCAAAATTGAAAGAATTGAACATAGAACCACCTGACGAAGTAGGCCCTAAAGGGAGAAAGAAGTTATGAAACAGTCCATCTGGACCCCTATTGTTGACAATTAATGCAATTGTGATTGGAACCTGACCTAAAGTGGACCAAGTAAGTAGAATGACTAAGTAAAAAAACAGTACAGTGTTTGTTCCACATTGGAAATTAGAAAGTCATCGCCCATGACATACAGAGATGGAGGAGGCTAGTCCAGGCAACTAAAGTTCTACAAGGTATGTAATGCAACCAAAAATAAATAAAAAATAAGAAAGATAATTTAATTATTCAATCATAATTAATTATATCAAGTCAAAATTTTTCCAAGTTGTATAAGCTTTGGGAAAGTCAGTTATAAATTCGAATTCTGTCCTCAGGATCAAAAGTGCCCAAAGGAAGATGCCTTCCCCCACTATCAAACAAACACTAAACTAGGAGACAACTTCCTGTGGGGCAGATAAATATTATCTCTTAATTAGTTTATTAGAAAATATTATTCTTTTAAGTTAAAGGAATTTGATAATGCTGTTCTTTATGGTTTGATTTGAATTTTAGACTCCTAGAGGATCAAGCAGAGGCTCAGCTAGATTTCGATCAATGGGGAGACATAGATTTAGGTCAGCCTTCTCTCTGCGTTCTTGGAATATACCACCTTTCAGGGATCGAAATGCTGGTACTTATTTTTACCATTATTAATTTATATTTCAATGAAATTAATTTCTAATTTGTGATGGCTTACATTAAAGATTTTAATGGCTTAAATTCTAGGAACTTCTCGAGAGTCTAATGCTGCTGGCAGTAGCAGAGATAATCAGGATGATCAAACGTGTGTATTTAAAAAAATATAATTTATATTTAAGAAGTGCTTAGTAAATTTGTATCTGATGTAATTTGTTTTTATTTTTCCTAAAACTAAAATATATTAGTTTGAAATGAATAGTTCAACGACAAGTTCTATGAAGAGAGGATTGTCGGGAATTCGGTCATGGTAGTTCAATAATTAAAAACTAATTTTTAACTAAAATAAAAGGCTGAAATAAAAACTATTTTGGTAACAAATTAGTTTTTAATTGTTCAACCAACATCTTATCAGACATCATGAAGACACGAGGAGACGTCCTGTCCCTAGGTTTACATTTTTTCAAATTTTTTTTATTAACAGGCCGCTCTTCCTTTGTACCTACCGCCTCTTACTCCCCACCCTTCCACCACCCACTGTGTCCTCAAAAATTTTTTTCAAAACCATTCTGCTCAGTCATGAAAATATAAACATAAGGACAGGACGTCCTCTCTTGTCTTCATGATATGTGTGGTTAATTTTTTCTACATGCTGAATTCTTCTACATAGTTTACTATATTCGTACTCTTGATATCACATTACATTTAATTATGGCAATTCTATATTATAATATTGTAAATAATTTATTTTTATTTTCATTTCATTTTTACTTTTATTTGTATTCTTATGACATTGTATTTCAACAGCCCTGAAGATGGCTTACAATGTAATCCGAAACATTAGCAGATGATTTTAAAAAAAGCATTTTTTTTAATTTGTATTATTTGGATCTACCTTGGCTGAACCCCAACAAAAACCATCTAATAATAATATCTACAGTAAAAAAACTCTCCATTTAAAAAATAGCATTTTATTTAACCTACTATGTTCTATAGCCCCACTGAATAAAATAGCTATATTGACAGTATTCTCAGATTGCACATTTATCTGCCTTGTTTTAGAAATCTTCAGAAATTCTATCTATTTATTCATTTGTGTTTATATTCAGTATTTTTGTAATTATTGCTATGAATGCTCTCAATCATATGTTTTCTTGGGAGCTCAATAGAAAGCAATTTTGAAAAGATGACAGAACAATAATGATCTTTTTGCTTGAACAAAAATGTTCTTTTTGTTTGAACAAAAAATGAGGCCATTATTGTAATTGGATAATGGCCCATATAGCTTTTTTAATTTTTTTTGTTTTTTATTATTTATANCGACGTTTTGGATTACATTGTAAGTCCTCTTCAGGGCTATTATAAAGACGACAGAGGACGTCATGTTACCTAGATCAAATGTTCATTACTCCATCAGTAATGAACATTCGATCCAGGTGACACAACGTCCCATCTCGCCTTCATGATAGCCCTGAAGATGGCTTACAATGTAAGCCGAAATGTCGGCAGAAAATCAGAAAAACGCATATTTTAAATTGTATTTTTTGGTTCAACCTTGACCGAACCCCCCATCCAAAAAAAATCTACTAACAATCTCTACTATAATCTATACGGTCAAAAAAATTACCCATTTGAACTTATATCACAGGGAGGCTCAGGGGATCCATTCGCAAACCTGACGCCGCGGGTTCAAATCCCGCCCAGGGAAATCTTTTATTTAAAAGATTACCTATTGGTTTAGAATGGGGTGGAAACAATCTTCTTCAATTCTATCTTCTCATGGACGTCGTCCATCCTAATTTCTAAGTCGTATTGGGTAATCTTCCTCTTCCATCTACATCTGTTAGCCAGTCCAGATTTTCCCTGAGGGTATCTATTACCCCACAGTTACTGTACCCTCTCACTGTGAGCCATTTTCATGATTCACATTGCAAAAAATATTTTAAGTGAACGGATTTAGTTTGAGATTGGTTTTTACAGATTGGGGAGGTGTAACATGTTGGCTTTATAAATTATTATTATGAAGGAGGGGATGGGAAAGTGGTTGGGGGAGGTTTTCAACACAAAATAATAATTGATTTTTTTCATGAACTGCATTACAACTACATGTTATAAGTAGTTTGATAACATGGATATATTTAACGTATAAAATTAATATTTTTAGATTATGTAATTTTTACTATCTAATTGGTTTTCAACATTTAATGCATAACCCAAAATTGATTATAGGTGAATTAAAAACAAGGTTTCGGCTTGCAAGCCATCTTCAGGGCTATCATGAAGGCGAGAGGGGGCGTGTTGTCACTGGATCTAATGTTCATGACTGAAGATGAGTGATGAACATTCGATCCAGGTGACAATACGTCCCCTCTCACCTTCATGATAACCCAGAAAATGGCTTACAACATAAGGCATAATGTCAGCATTAATAAAAGTTTTTTTTTTTTAAATTGTATTTTTTTTATCAACCTTGACTGAACCCCAACAAATTCTCTATTACTACATAGATAAAATGTATTTGTCCTATGCTCAATAATTTATCATTAATCACCAGAACAATATTAATTTTTAAAAAAATAATTTCTTTTAGTTGCCTTCCTTCCATTTAATTGCATAATGATCTAATTTAAATTAACTAAATTTTTTTTTATGTAGGAAAGCTTATAATTTGGTCATAAAGGAATGATGTCTAAGAACAACATCTGAAACTGCAGTATATATTTAAAATAGGAATACCAAGACATAGTGAAGCTATAATATTAGCAGTGATAAATGGTGCATGAAACAGATTTATTTGGGATTGTGTATTTGACCAACTGGGTTGAATAGGAAATTTTAACAGAATAGAGTAACTTCCCCGTATTTAAAAAAATATAATTTATATTTAAGAAGTGCTTAGTAAATTTGTATCTGATGTAATTTGTTTTTATTTTTCCTAAAACTAAAATATAATGTTAAAGACTGAGGAAGCAGGTAATGAGAGGAGACGAGTACCAGACCCTTATGGGAAGGGGCCATTGAAGGTTGCTTCCTCATGACACAACTACGCTTAGAAGAGGAAAACATGTTANGAATTAACTGAAATTTAGAAAATAATATTTAACAATAGTATTATTTAAAAATAATATTAGAACTCCAACATGGGAAAGGTCATGGAAGACATTAGATGTTAGTAGTCTTTGACTAACAAAGTGACAAAGATGAGAAAGGGCCTCGGATTTGAAGCTGTGATATATGTTGTATGTGAATATCAGTCTTTCCTAGAGTTAAAATGGTGTTCTAGTGTGGCTGGACAGCATTGCCATATATATGTATATAGGAGAAATTAGCCATGGTTTTGGCCAGTATCAGAAAAATAAAATACTCCAAAATTATTGGTTAACTATTTTATTATTTCCAATGTTTCAACAACTTGTAAGTCATCATCAGGGCTGAAATACAATACACACTATTAGACTTATAGAATTATAGATGGGAATGAACAGACAGAGATGGGGTATGTTTTTTGACAGAAAGAGATTTACAGATTTAACCAAACAATACAAATATGAAACAATATAAGTTGTAAATGTCAGTGTTATATATATAAAAATAATTTATATGTTCTAATAGTGATGTCTGAAGAGGTCTCTGAGGGAGGTTTAAGGTCACATCTCTGAGTGCAGAGATAAAATGAGAGACTACCAGTGAAAAGGAGTGGGAAGGGGTTTGTCATTACACTTCAAAGAAAGGTAACAATGATCGGGTTAATGCTTTCAAAGGAAAGTTGAAAAGGCAGATTCCGGCATCCCCGGGGATTATATGCCAGAATTCTTCTATTGAATTATACGGAAAATATTACAATAAGCTAAGGAATTGTCTTTGTCCTGCCTATCATTAATAGAGGAAGGATTGAGATTGATGTGCACACATTCCAAAATCAGCCTTTTCTTAAGGAATGGCTTAGTGGCCAGGACAGTAGCTTGATTAAAAGCTAGTGTGTTGCTAATAGCATGAAGAGGGGTGAAGAATCGGTATCACGAATTTTAATGTTTTATTCATGTTGTTTTAATCATTTATTTAGGTGGTTCTTTGTTTGACCAATATATGAAGCCGAACAATTATAATCAACATGAAATTCGTATATAACGTTGGATTGCAGGGAAATAGGTATAGGGAAATATAGAATTTTTGTAATTTATTATTAGTAGGGAAGCCTTAAGGTTCAGCAGGTTAGACTTGAGATTTTTTTGTATCTGTAAGGAGAGGAATATAGGGTAGAGAGTGATATAGTGATGTAGGAATAGGTGAGGAGAGAGAAGAAAGCAATGTGGAGATATGATTGTCGTGGGGGTGGGAACATTTATATATTAAGTTGTTAATTAGGGGAGAGGGAAAACCATTCTGAGAAAGGATTTTTTTAATGGTTGTAGAGGTATTCCGATAAAAAGAAAGGTCAGAAAGAGGGAAGAATTGCTTGCTGTATCAGGTTTCTGGCGACATTGATAATTTGATAACAAGGAAGGGAAGGGTGGACTGGAAGTGGAGAAGGTGACCAGAATAGCTGGATTTGTATACCAGTCAGTTAAAATCTGACAGGTTGTTCAATATAATTTTAGCTATATCAGGGGCCAGATTGGTTACCTAAAAAGTGAGGTATCCACAATTACAGCCAAGTGAGAGAGACTCCAGGTAGTTTGAACTTAGTAGGGAGGTATGGGGCTCTTATTACTATCGGTACATATAAAACTTTATATATATCATTGACATTTATAACTTATGTTGTTTCATATTTGTATTGTTTAGTTTAATATCTAAATCTTTTTCTGTCATAAACATACCTCATCTCTGTCTGTTCATTCCAATTTATAATTCTATAAGTGTAATTTTATTTTTCTGATCCTGGCCGATGCCCTGACTAATTTCTTTAGGATCCAACAAACTTCCAACCTTTTGATCTTTAATGAATTAAATTAAATTTCTAATTTGCACATTTTAGAGTTTGTTGATTTTATACACCATCAATTATTTATTTACTAATATAATATGTAATTAATTATTCACCCTTAATATTTATATATTGTCATTTTTTAGAACATCAAGAAGCAGAAGCTCTTGTAATTCTGCTAGAGAATCCATCAGAAATAGGGCAAGGTAATTAATATGATATGTCTTATTTGATAAATAGTGACTTTTTTTTTCAAAAATAAAGTTTAATAATCACAAAAAAAGTAGAAATTTTTACAGCCATCTAAAATAATTTATTTTACTTTATTTTACCATGTCTGTGAGTAGGTTGTCTAATATTGTGCAGATATCTTAAAATGTGATGTCTGACATTTCACAATGAAACTTAAAATATAAACAACTTTGATTGAATACTTTTAGGACAAATTGACACTTACAAAGAAATAATCATATTTTGTATAAACCATTTGGCAGTAGTGGTCTTATTGTCTAAATGGAACACATGTTAGAGAAGTATTAAATTTTTCACTATGGTATTGATCAATCAAGGCTTATGTTAAGTGGATTCCGAAAAAATTTAGCTATTCAGGTTGTTCTTGTGATATATTTTTCTCAGATTTTATGTGTCAGACACCAAAAATGTTAGTCTCTAAATTTATTATATTTATGAGTGTGTGTATGTCTGTCTATATATGCTCCACAGACCACAGTTTTCAGTTATTCTTTTATGAAACTCAAAATATAGCTGTTAAATACTGAACGAAAGGCTGAATTCATTCCCAAACAAAATTAAACAAACTCAAATAGAATTGTTCGGTGGCCTGCAATGTCAAGTGTGCCTACAACATATTTTGTTTTTTTTTATTTTGTACACAACTTTTTGTCTGTTGTAATATAAACTTGAATAAAATAAAAAAGAAGAACTATAAACTTTTTTTTGTTCTGAGTATTTAGGAAAAATCTATTTAATGCTTAAATTTCCAATATTCATCATATTTTGAATTAACCTCTGTTTTGTCAAAATTTTAGTACATTTGCGTAGCAGAAACTACATAGTTTTTAGTTTATGTTAAACATTTATTTTCTGACAAATAATATTTTCCTTTTCAAAATTTTTTTAATTATGTTTTATAATTGTTATTTGTTAATAGATGCATAATGATATGGGCTTAACTTTTTGCATTTTATTTTAGACATGTTCTACTCCTCATGGTGGATAGTTTAACTCAATTTTTTGAAAATGATACATTTACTAGATCTGGTACAAATGAAAACCTACAGGAAAGGATTTCAAGTTAGTTTCCCTCTTTCTATTATGTTTTATTCTTTAAAGGTATTATTATTTTTTTAATTTTAATTTCATTTTGCAGAAAATTGATACCAGTTTTTCTGTATTTTTCAGATTTGATAAGCCTCCTAGAATTGGCTTTAAGTCTTACTGACTTGTTATTAACACAATTGGATTTTTCTAGGTAATTTTTAAAATTATTTTTAATACTCCTTTTTAGTTATAGTTATTGTAGTTGTGTTGTGTATGTGGGAAAGGCTATTTGTGCCTTTGAATCATACTGTAAAGCTGATTTTATTTTGGTTCATCAATAGTTGAGGTTAAATCAGAAAGGATTTATGAAAAAATCTTATACAAAAAATCATGAAGAAATTATTTGTAATTTCGAAGTTTTGGCTTGCAATTTTCAGAGCTAGAAATCTTGGCCCGGAGTAAATATGCAGTATTTATGTATATAATTATGGTTGGTGGTTGGTTGGCTGTCAGGTATTACGCATGAGAAATTAAGGTTTCGCCCAGGATGAGAAAAATAAAATACTCCAAAATAATTGGGTAGTTATTTTATTTTATTATTGCCAATGTTTTGACTTGTAAATCATCATCAAGGCTCAAATGCAATTCACACTGTTATACTTCCAAAAACAAATTGAAATGAACAGACAGATAACCTGCACCACCCTTATGGTGTTATCAGATGATACTTAACCATCTATTTCTAAATTTAAGGCTATAATCTTTTCCCTAATTCTTTAAATAATTCTCTGAACAATATTACTTACCCAAAATTCAATCATAAATTCTTCTACCTTATCTGTTCTTTCAAAAAATCATTTTTAAATTCTAAAATTGTTGGAACTCTAGGCAGCATCAATTACCTTAAGAACACTTCAACTAATATGTTGAAGAAGTCTTCCATGATTAGTGCGGGTTACAATAGTTTAGTTTCTATCATATACTACTATTCTTGCTGTTAAAATGAAAAAAGTCTCATAACGAAGTTCAAAAATCTTTTAGAATTTTCCTATTCTCACAAAACCTACCCTGTTATCAATCCTGAATGGATGCACATTAGCTCTTCTGTTGAGCTGGTTAGTGTGGGCACACATGTTACACAAATCCTTAGCCTTGGCCCGAATTTCTCCACACAAATTTTTCTAAGACATCAAGTCCAAACATTCTTGCAGACTAACCCCCTTCTACCTCCTCTCACTGGTTGTCTCTTCTATCTTTGTTCTCTGTACGGTCCATGAATACTGTTATATTACCTTTGTCGGCACGGGTTATGAAGATCTGATTATGGGTCTTGAAGAAAGAATGGGTGGACTTGACGTCTTGGAAAAATTTGGGAAGAGGTGGGAGGGAGTATGATTATGTTGTTTCAAGTGGTTGGTAATAATAATAATATATTATTCACGCACTGGCAGGAAATTTTATGTCTATTACTATCAGTGAAACAAGTTTGATGGATATCTTTAACATCGACTTTAAGTTTTGGTAATTCTCTGACAATATTACTGTTAGGTGTGGAGAAATTCAATTCCAAGGCTTACAATCTGGGTAATATGTGTAGGTAGCTCAACAGGAGAGCTGTTGTGCACCCATTCAGAATTGGTAATAGGGTAAGTTTTGTGAGAATAGGAAAATTCTAAAAGATTTTTGAACTTCATTTTGATAGCAAGAATTATTGCATAGGATAGAAACTAAAGTATTGTAACCAATACTTAAACAATTGTAACCAACATTTGTTACACAATTGTGTAAAGTATTGCAACAGCCTCACTATTCATGGAAGACTTCACCCTATTGGACAAAATGTCAATTGTGTTCTTAAGGTAATGAATGCTGCCTGGAGTTTCAACAATTTTAGGATCTAAAATTGATTTCTTGAAGGAACAGATAAGGTAGGAAAATTTATGGTTGATTTTTGCAGAAACAATAATTTTTGTGTTTTAGAATATTATTTTTACTTCTAAATAAGTGTCATGTACTACATATAATATCTTTTTATGATTGAACCTAAATAAATGTATTGTTTAGTCGTGAAACTCCTGCAAGTAGAGATCTTGGTAATAGGGATAGACGACCTATAAATCCTTGGCACCGACATTTACCAAGAGAGGAAAGCAACAGAAGAAGAACTCCACTAACAAGGAGGAATGACTCTGATGATATATGGCGTTCTACAAACAGGGAAGATGGCACAACAAGTTATCCTGAAGGTTAAAAAAAAATCCTCATAATTTTTAAAAGATTTTTTTTTTTTTTTTTTTTAGATTTACTATATTTCATTAAGTGTGGTGTCATTGGTCACCTTCTCTCCTCATGTGATTGATATTGAATGTAATTTTTTTTTAAATTCATTGTGGTGATCAAATTACAAAATGTTTTAAATTTAACAGAATGTAATAAATAAATAAAAGTTTAATATAAAAACTATATTTCATTGTTATAGCTTTGTTAACTATTAATTTAAATGTTTAAGTTTGTTCACAACCTGTTTAGTTTTGTATTTACTAAATGAAATATGAATATATTTGTTAGGTGTATTTTTCTGAAATAAATTGGCTAGTATAATTAAAAGGAGTAGAAGGTGGAAGTCAAAAGTCACATGATCAATATTTTCATAGCCTTTTTGCCTGAAAAGCCCAATTCTATAAATTTCAGAGCTAATGAAGGCTAGAAGTCCTAAATGAATTGAGCTTTATTTCCGAACAACCCTACTTTACCTCCTGAAAACTAACAGCTTCTGATTCTATTAGGCAATAAATAATCTGAGAAATTGACTCCAGTTATATTAAGTTACTTGTATGCCAAAATCTTTTGGTGCAAGTAAAAGGACTGTAGTGTACTTAGGTGAAAATTTGAAGAGAAAAAAAAAAGGCTGAATGAGGAAGATATTGCTTGAGAAACTAATTGCTATGAGTGGCCTTTGGGTCAATTATAGGGTTTGATGTAACATTTCTTTTGTTTATAGACTACAAAACAATTTGAATCACTTCATAAAAAATTACACTGCTCGGGTTCACACAATCTAAGAAATCAAGACATTTGGTATAAATAAAACATTTTGTTTTTAGTAAATTTCAAAGGAATATACTTATTTAAGGATTTTTTAATATTTTTTCTGATCCTACCTACTAGATGTCAAAAATGATAATAACTGAAATTTATTTATTAGTAAGTGTGTGTATTATGAGAGAGTTTAAAAATTTTTTTTTGGAGTAATTGGATAAATAGAAAGTTGGGATGACCTGAAATGTCATTAGGCTTCCCTGGTCTCTACCAATATTCATACTCTTTTTCTGTGCTTTATCTTGTAGAAAACATATTGTTTGCTGAGCTTTCACAATTGCTGTGATGGCTTATTCAGGGCTGAATGGTGAATGAAAGGGACTACATTTTTAGGGGGGTTTTATGTTAAGTCTATCATTCTTCCAGTTTCTATACTATATGAATTCCATTATGAGCCCAGAATGTTATATATCCCTGAAATTCTGAATCCCAGCTTATCCACTTTTGGGTGAATGGATGGACGTATGGGTGAGCGTTGGCCATTTTTCTGTCGATGGTACATGTTCTGATCTTGTGCTAATTGGGGATCCAGGCTATTCTTTCTTTAGTTTTTTTAATATAGAGAATAGTAGTGGTCTCTAAGATCTTTTGTGACTAATTCCTCTCTGGTTTGTTAAGAGGTTCTCTGTTTTCTTATGTGTTCTCTTCTTTATTGGAAGAAGAATATACGAAGAAATGTTTTTCTTTTGTGGGCGTAGCATTGGGTTTAGAATAATTAACGTGATCACATATCCATTTATTGATAAAATAATTATTTTACGAGTTATGCAGGGGAATTGAACTATTATAAATGGGGTTTCTCTGAACACTGATGTCTGTGAACTCTGAATTATGTTGTAGAAGCCACAATTAGTGGTAATTTTTCATAATGGAGTTACACATATCACTTTTAATTTAAAATGAAAGGCTGAGTTCATTATTAAGTGAAATAGAATAAATAAAAGTGGGGATTATAAAAAATTGCAAGTGCGAGTAGAAAAAACTTTTGATCAAAGGCGCATAATTTTTATACAGCAATACATTTGAACAATGATTAGTTTATTGATAAAATATATTTTAAAAGAAGAGAAAATTTCAAATGCAAATCTTCTAAATACAATGCTGGAGAATTTGCTAAGTTCACACTTTTTCTAGGCAACAGAATTTTTAAAAACTTCTGATCCTTTAGACTATGTACTTCATAGGTAGACAAAAGGGGGCCAAAATATAAGTATCAACAATTTATGTATTTTTTAAAAACAGGTTTACATTAATGAAACTTTTAACTCATTCGGAAGCATCTTCAGTCCTATAAATAATATATATTTAGAGGGAGAGGGAGAGAGCGAGAGAGAAATATATATATATATATATATAGAGAGAGAGAGAGAGAGAGAGAAAATTAATTTTAATATCGAACCTAAAAAACAATAAAATTAAAAACACAATTTTGTTTGTATACAACTTTTATCTTAGCTTCATATCCTTTTTGGATAATTTGTCATTGTAAAGCAACTATTGATTTTTCCTTTTTCACCAATTAGTCTGATTTAAAAAAAAAATTAACTAATATAAAAAACTATTATAACTTTAATTGCTTACCAATGAACAAGAGGAACAATTTTTAGTTTACTAAAGTATATTGTATTACCTGTGATGATGTATGTTCATTAAGTTTATCACTCACAGTTTACACACCTGTTATTACATTTGAATTAACAGAACTAATTTAAACTAAATAAATTTTGTTCATATCATGGCTAAGTGCTATGTGTGCGCATGTGTGTATACATTATATAAATATGTGTATTTTTTTTAATAGGACGGCGCATTCTCCCTGTTCTGAGGGTTAATGATGGACCTGTACCATCTGATCCTCTACCAGTGCCATCTCTTATGCGGTCACCATTGGTGCAGCCTCCTGTCGGTCACCACCCAGATTTCAGACATCGCTTACTTCATCCTCGCAGGTTCCCATATGTTCCAGAGGACTCAAGTGAGGACTCCTCTCATGAAAGGAGTGATCTCTTGTATTTGCGAGGTTGGTTTTAAGAATAACCATGTTCACTTTTGAGAGTAAAACTCACTTGGTACTTCCATTTAATAGATCAATTTATTTATTCCCATTAGAAAAATAGGCTATTAACTATGACTCTACTTTTGGAAATTTTCAACAGATTTTCACCAATTTCACATTATTGAAGCTAAAAGTATGGTCATTTAAATATAACTATGTTTGTGTGCACTCAATCATCCAATTTAAAAAAAAATAATCAAACCAAATTCAATATTTAATGTTGGATATGTCAATCAGAGGGGGAGGGGCTTTGAGGGAGATATAACTCTAAAATATTAATATATTTGTTATTTCATTAGTCCTATAAAAAATTGGTTCAATAAAATATGTGTAAATTGTAATTTTATAACATACTCTACTATATCAATTTGACTGTTGACTGTCAAGTTCTGCGAAGAAAGGATTGTCGGGAATTGGGTCATGGTAGTTGAACAATTAAAAACTAATTTGTAGCCAAAATAGTTTTTATTTTAGCCAACGTTTCTGCCTGAATTTTAGGCCTTTATCAGGACAGTAGGGTGATGGGGGGGAGACACGGAGAGAGAGAGAGAGAGAGAGAGAGAGAGAGAGAGAGAGAGAGAGAGAGAGAGAGAGAGAGAGAGAGAGAGAGAGAGAGAGAGAGAGAGAGAG
>KZ808430.1:104844-117105 GCA_000696205.2 Oncopeltus fasciatus | reverse complement strand
GTGTGTGGGGGGGGGGGGGGGGGGGGGGGGGGGCTTTTATACCTGCCTGGGAACCGGATCTTGATCTAAGCCTGTTTGCCCTCTGGTTGGCTTCTATCAGTCTATTTCCAGACGTTTCTATCTGGCTTCTGTTATTGCTGATAAATGTGTTGATTTTTTCGCCATTTGATGCTAGTTTCCAGTTTAGACTTAAATGTATTTCCTTCTTCCCTATTCACATTATTTGGGTTTTCATGATTTCTATGGCTTCTCTAATTATTCGGTGGTATTAGTTATTCTCTCTGGCTAGGATGGTGTCATTCTTGAACTGGATCAGGTGGATATTGTCTTTGAAATGTTCTGTTAATGCTGAATTTTCAGTGTACCTATGTTAAAACATAAAAGTCAGAAATGTGTTCTTAGAGCCTTGTGTCTATTGTTCTTCCAGTTCTTCCAATATAAAATTTTCTAAATGAACACCAAATGTTATATATCCCTAGAATCCTGAGTTCTTGCCTATCCTTAAGGCCATTTTTCTGTTGGTGATATATGTTATGATCTTGTGACTTCTTGGGTATCTGGGTAATTCCTTTAAAATTGGGAATATTAGTGTGGTTTCTTCCTCTTGCCTATACCAGGTACTTCAGATTCATAACCATTCTTCATTAAATCCGTTTTTAGATATATTTTCCTTTGACAATTGAGTCAGTTCTATTAATATTTCTGTTCTGTTCAGTAAAGTGTTCATGTCTCATTTCTTCTGTGCACAGTGTGATGATGTGAGTCAGCATGAAATTATCAGTGTGAGTGAGTTTCCTGTATATCATATGACTGAGTAGACTCTTCCTTCTCTGCTAGCAGTAATTTTTCCTTACGCCAAGAAGCAGTAGTTTTTCTTCTTAAATTTACATGGTGAATTGTATGTTAGTGTTCATACTGTTCAAATGGTGGAAAAACTGATCAAGAGAATTTCTGCCATGTCTCCCTGTAATCAATGCCAATCCCATTGCTATTCCTTTTTACTGTACATGAAGATTAAATCAAAAATACATTGAATGCAGACACAGCTTCAATTCCTCTTCTGTAAGATGGTCCTTGATCAATTTCAGAGCCTTTTCTATAGGTACTTTAGTGAACAAGGACTCAGAGCTAAAGTGAAGTTGAAATTTAGAATGTCATCTACCACAACCCTTATGTTCTGGAGAGTATCCATGTAGTATTAATTGGTATCCCCTCTTTGTGTTCTTTATTTGTCTGTATAGTCTTGGTGGAACTGAGTCTGATTTCTAGAGATTTTTTAACTTCAACTGGTCATCTTTGCTTGACTTTATGGTGGAAACTGTTCTCTAATTGATTTTGTTGTGCCTTTTTGATGTATAAGTACATTTCTTAAGTATGGCTTTCATCTTTTCCTGGTATTGCTTTTTCTTCATAATGACTGTGGTGCTGCCCTTATTTGCTATAATGATGATCAAATCTTCTCATTTTCTCAAATTTGCCAATACTGATTTTTCTTCTTTTTTGAGGTTTGACTTGGGTTGTTTAGCCAATGAAATGAGTGTCTGATTGTCTTATGTTCTCAACTATATTTTGATCAAGATTCATAATAGGCATTTCTGCATTTATTATTATCTTCTCTACTGGAATTTGGTGAGGAGCAATGATATAGTTGAAATTATTTTGTATGATAATGGGTGTCTCCTTTGAGAACTCTTCATTCGTGAAATTAATGACAGTCCTCTTTAGAGAGTCTTGATAAATATTATTCTTAGCGTAAGATGTAGTCAATCCCTCAAACTTCTTTTTTCTTTTCTTTTTTTTGTATGCCAGAATGCTTTAGTAGACACCACCCATCAGATCAAGATTGCCACCATCCTAAATAGAGAGAAAACCTATTACGACTGAACAATTAGAAAATCCATAGATGTCTTGAAAACTCTAAATTACATTATTAGGGAAGTAGGATATAATTTAAGTCATAACTGGAGACCAGCATGTCACCAGGGAACCAGAAGGTTATCTCTTTTCAGGGTCGTAATCTAGATCTGCAGAAATAAATTTGACGTTTTGTAAAATTTATGCATTAAATAATATTTTAGTAAAATTTAAGCATGATAAATTACTTAATAAAAATGTTATAGGTTCAAAATTAAATGTGTTGTGTAAGTTAATTATATACCAGGTATGCAAGTTTAAAATGTCGTTTATTTCTTCAAATATATACACAGTAATTTAAAAAAAAGTATAATATATTTTATTCAAAGTACTGGCCCTCGCTTTCTACACATTTTGTCCATCTCTCGGGCAATATATGGATACCATTCCAAAAGAATGCTTCATCTTTATTTGAAATCCATTCATCGAGCCATTTTCGTACGTTTTCGAAATTGTTGAAGAGTTGCTCCGCCAATGAGTGTCCCATCGATGAGAAGAGGTGATAATCAGAAGGCGCCAGGTCAGGTGAATACGGCGGGTGGGGTAGGAGTTCCCAACCCAGCGAAGAAATCGTTTCCTTAGTCAATCTGGCTGAATGTGCAGGAGCGTTATCATGCTGAAGAATGACTTTGGCGTGCCTGTGAGCCCATTCTGGGCGTTTTTCGATCAATGCGTGACTCAAATTGATCATTTGTTGTCGGTAGCGCTCGGTATTGACTGTTTCGCCGGGCTTGAGAAGCTTGTAGTCGATTTGGTCGATTTTCTCATTTTTGATCAGTAACATCAAAATCACCACGTTTGAAACGTTGAAACCAACGTTCACATGTCTTGACGGTTGGAGCAAGATCGCCATAAGTCTCAACAAAAATTCTATGACATTCAGATGCCTTTTTCTTTTGATTAAATAAGAAAATCATGACATGCCGCAAATGCTCTTTATTTGGCTTAAAATTAGACATTTTTAACACCAAAGAAAGGTATGATACGTCCACGTAAACGACTTAAAAACAACTGACTTTTGTAAACAAATGACTAACAAACAAAATAGCGTTTAGAGATAAGCAAATCCTTCAATAGGCTAAGAGCGCATTCTATTGGAATTAAAATGACATTTTAAACTTGCATACCTGGTATTAGTTTATATTGGTTGGTTGGCTGTCGAGTATTGAGTGTGAGAAATAATCAGGGTTTCAGCTAGAATGTGAAATATAAAATTCTCCAAAGTTATTGGGTGACTAAACCATACTAAACTGCAGTCTGAGATGTGACCATAAAACTCCCTTTGAGATCTCTCCATAAATCACTCTGATGATGGCACAAGTTAAGTCAAAATGTTGGCAGTTATAAAATTAAATAATTACCCAATAATTTTGGAGTATTTTATTTTTTTCATCCTGACCTAAATCCTAATTATTTCTCACACATATAATAGTATAATTGAAAATTAGTCACATTTATTAATAAATTCAATTAAAAACCTTTTACACTTCATTAAAAAAATACATTTTTTATTTGTGTTTTTTTGGATCTACCTCGACCGAACCCCAACTAAAATCATCTTAGCCTATCATTTTATTGTAAACTTTATTTTGATTTACCAGTTTTACTTTTAATATTGACTCGTCTTTAGGCAGCTTAATTTAGTTGATTTAGGAGTGTAAAAACAGATTTTTACATTAAAATTGAAACCTTCCATTACCAAGGTTCCATAAAAAATGAAAATGTCTAGAAAGGGATTTACGTAAGATTTTCTAAGTAATCAATGTGTCGAGTGTAATAGTTTATCCAATAATCAATGTACTTAGAGTACAGATTTTTTTATTATTGTAAATAAAATTTTTAAAAATCCCTTAAACATTTGATTAAGCTTTTATCCTAATTTTTAAAATTGAAAATTCATGGTTTCTAAATGTTGTTCTAAACGTTGTTTCTAAATTCATGGTTTGTCATTGAGGTTTTCTCCTCTCTGCATTTATATTTTTTTTAATGCTGCATTATCTTCTTTTTAAGTTGTTGAGAAGATTTATAGAAGAAGTTACAATTCAATTCAAACATTTTCAACATTCTGAAAAGCCATTAGCCCTCCTCCTAAATAAACCTAACTTGTCTCTTAGAGCCTTAGCCTACTTATGCAAAATAATTCTTACCTACCAGGTATGCAAGTTTAAAATGTCGTTTATTTCTTCAAATATATACACAGTAATTNATTTTGGAGTATTTTATTTTTTTCATCCTGACCTAAATCCTAATTATTTCTCACACATATAATAGTATAATTGAAAATTAGTCACATTTATTAATAAATTCAATTAAAAACCTTTTACACTTCATTAAAAAAATACTGAAATATATCAACTCGATGCTATCTGCAAAGGAAAAGAGAACAGAGCTCTGGTCTTAAAATTCCAATGTCCAATCTTATATTTAGTTTTAACAATTTTTTTAAATTTACAAATTATTTAAAAATAATTTGAATTTTTCTTTCATAATAATATTCTACTAAAATTTCAATTGTTAACTACATAGGAAAACTAAAAATAAAAATATATTTTTTCAACAAAAGTTAATATGTTAAATATTTTGGAAAATTTTAACTTTTTTATAATGGTATTACAGTGAATTAATGTTTTATACCTGTATCATATTTTAAAGAACAAATTACAATAGCATCTTTGAGTAATATTCAAAAGAGTGTCTAGTATAAACCTCTGACACTTTCCAAAACCCAACCTTCTCACAATTTGAACTCATTGCTCCCTGTATGTATAGAAATCTCGTTTCTATATATCTTTTTTTTTTTTTTTTTGTAAAAAAATATACAATTTTTAATCAATTAAAAATTGTATTTTATTTATGTACATTAATTTATACACTTATAGTTAGTAGAATACACTTATACAATTGCTAGCATAAATGAATACAAATATACATATTTGGGAAACATTAAATAATGTTTTTCTTCTCAGATTATTAATACTCTTCCTCATTGTGTTATTACTTACTAATCATTACTTGCTAGTTTTAGAAGATTTCCCATTGGGAAATCAAGCTAATAATATTAATGATAGACTTTTAAAATATTTTATCTTATATCTATATAGATTTATATAGATTATTTATCCTATATTTGAAAAGCTAAAAATATGGTCAAATTTGATGTATAAATATATTTTTCTGCCTATTTATATATCTGCACTCCAATATTTGTAATTTTAAAAATAATGAAACCAATCCGTGTATTTAAGCTTCTTTTTGCAAACTGTTGAATGAGTTTGTTGATAGTTAAAATCTATCTAGTGACAGGGGGAGTTAAGATGAAAACAAAATTTTAAATCTTAATTTAATTTGTATAATTAACATTATGAAAGAAATTTATAGAATAAAATTGGTATAAAATGTAATTCTTTTTTATTTTTATTCTTCTACATTAAAAAAAAAAAAAAAAAAATGAAAGATATTTAAGAATGTAAATGTGTGTTGTGCAGATCCACTTATTTTGAAGTATAGAAATCAAATTTTGTACTTAGATTTATCATTGTAAACCCTTAAAATGTTTAACTTTTTATTTAAATCAGATAATGTGAAAGGGGATTTTAGGGGGAAATCAAAATTTATAATTGTAATATCAATGCTATTTAAGTTAGGAAAAAGTTTATAGAACATAAGAGATGTAAAATATAATATTCATATATTTCTTTTATAAAATTTTTACCAAAAACATTCATCAAGGAAAAATTTTCAAAAGCAAATTTTCTACTTTTTAAATTAAATTGTGTCATTTTTTCTCATTTATATCCATCTTTAAGAAAAGGTTGGAAATCTGCTAAGATAACATAGCTAGCTCCTTTGTGATGACTTTTTATGTTAGACTATTGTGTAGTAGCAGATTTTCCATAAGAGAATTAAGCTATTTATGTTGGTCCCATGTCAGGACTTTAGAAAAGTTTCAATATATATTTATATATACATATATATATGTGTGTGTATATATAACTTATCAGATCCCAGCTCCAACCAAGCACACCTCTTCTCCTTTCTTTTATCCAGTGTAAGTCGTCCTAGTCACTTCCCCTAGAGTTTGCTCATAAATTGCAGTTGTAGCTCTGTAATAACTGTAGATAAGAAGTATTAACAGTTGTATTTGTATAGTTGGGTGTAAAATAAAAATATATCTTTTAATAAGTATATTATATTAAAAATGATTATTATTGTATTTAATACTTCTACAAATATTTAGCTACAATGGACATGCTGCAATGCATAAATAAATCAATGGATAAATGAAAACTGTCAAATATGTAATAGGCGTGAATAAAATAAATAAATAGTTTAGATAATTATAAATGAATTATTGTAAAATAATACATATAACCTTATCATATATAGGAGATAAAGTTAACAATTTAAAGCACATAGTATAAATAACAAAAAAAATAAATGTGGATTAATAAATGGTTTAAGCTCAATATTAAAGCAAATTTAGATAATTATGATGGTAAAAGATATAATAATCTAATTAAATAGATTACAGAAAATCAAGTTTAAAGATCAATTATAATTTTTTTAAATAATGAATCAATTAATAACTTTAATAACAGTCTCAATTATATTCAATGTAATATTAAAACTTTAAGTGACAAATTGTTAAATTTAAATTTTAGAATTACTAATTTACTTGAAATTCGAAGAATTAAGGACTTCCTATTTGAACTTCAAATGTTATCACTCACTATATTGAATGTTATTCAAGAAACATAAACTTCTTTAACTTTTTGTAAATTAGAAACTTTTCTTCCCAGTATTTGACCAGTATCATGTTAACCCAAGATTAGGTCAAGAACTTAAGAAAATAGTAAACCATTATATTAATTCATTACCCTTTAGTGTAGAATATGCTAACATATTAAGATTTGAATCTTTAATCTTTGTAAACTAGGTATAGATGAAATTATTTATACTATAATATACCTTTATATTCAAAAGATATTAATGGAATGTTTAATATGTTTCCTATATTTACATCCAGTACTTAACTATTATTCCTAATTTTAATTTTATTTTAAAATCAAATAACATAATTAAACATTTAGACAATTAGGTAAATAATCTAAAAGGTTATTTTCACTACCAATGAATATAGAACTATCCTATCTTCTATTCTCCGTCTTCATTGGTTTCTGCAATAGACAATTATTGTAAAAAGGTACTTCCACTGGGATAGCTATACAATCTCTCACATCAGTAGATGTGAAGAAAAAAATCAATCAACAGATTGCTGTTTTACGAACCTAGAAGTATCACCAAATTTCATCGACCATATTCCTTACAGCAACCAATACATTGCTTTAATGCCACACCCTACGGAAATAAAAATTAAATCATTAAGGGAATTCCAAACAATCAGCATCATCGGAATTTACATAATCAATGTAGAAAAAGATGAACTTCTACTCTTTAAAAACATCTCTTATAATTTTAAAACCTAAGTATCTTCTAGTCATTAAAAACCAATTGTTGTTTCTAATTTAAATTTTAATTCAAATTTTCCTAAAGCAACTGAATTTTCTGTTAATTTAAAGAAATTAAGTTTACATAATTTATTATCACTTTGTTTAACCTTTTAGTGATAATGATTAGACCTCTATTTTTATACTGCAACTTAATCCAGTATTTAATCTTTATTATTATATTTACTTCTCTTTACTTTCATAACATATTACTTAATTAAATATCTCAAAAATTGTAAAAGTAATAATTTAACAATGATTAGAAATGATTTGATTGATCATTGTCATCAGCAGCACCCTCAGATTATTCTTCCAAGTGCAGCTTCAATTTAAAGGGGAGGAGCCATGTATTGTGAAACCCTTACCAATAGTAATATTTTCCTGACTATTTTATGCTGAGATTGTAAACATTGTTCCAAGCATTCCCATAATCCCTTCTGAACACATTGATTTTACTAATATTTATAATAAGAAGTTGAATCAACATTATTTATTAGTTTTTTTATTTTATTTGGAAATAAATTACCTTGGTTACAATATAAATAACAAAATTATTTTTTAAGTAATACAAGAGTATTTATTGCATGTATTAATTCAAATATTAAATTCTTTGTTTTATTATTAAACTGATTCATAACACAAGGAAGAATAGTGTTTTTAATCAAAGAAGAAATAAATATTTCATTAATTAATTCATTTGAATATTTATGTCTTCTTTTACTGGAGTGTTAGGAAAACAGATATTATTGTCTAAGTGTATTCACTTAATACCTTTTTAATATATTTATAAATATCATGTTTCAGACAAGTGTCTAAAAGATTTGGAAGTAAGATTTCCAAGAACATGGGGAGCTTTATTTGATGTGTCTTTCTAATTTGTGAGAAGGTTGCTGTGAGGTTTTGTAAGAAACATATATTTTTTGACATATTGTTTATTATTATCATTAGTTATTTAATGATTTAAATGTTGTCAGATATTTAAACATAATTTATTCTGCTAATAAAATAATATTCAAGATTACTTAAATGTTTTTTGGACTTATAGTTTACTTTTGGTTGAAACAATATATATCTTATTAATTTTTTTATGTAATTCACATTAAGGAATTATTTAGAAATTTTTTGTATGAAATAAATAAATTAAATATGAAAGTTCTTTGAAGTAACATAATAAGTTTGAAACATGCTAGGATTGCCCCACAAAGGATAAGAATAAACACATGTGTATTGTACAAAATTTAACCAATTTTTCAAGTCAAATATAAGATTAGATATTCAATATTCTACTGCAGTTAAGACTTGTCCTTCATGAATGACTACAAATTTAACTAACTCTGCACATATAATTATCACATTAAGGTAACACATATTATTCATACATTAAATTCTTATAACTCATCATTCAATAATCATTAATTATAATTGCAGGAATACATCAATTATATCATTATGCATATTGATTTAATTCAAGAAACATATTATATCTATATAGGTGGAAAATTGTATTTTAAAGTTCACATTTACAATTTAAAAATTTGCTATTAACCTCAAATACTTTAAGTCTCTAATCATTATTAATTTTGAACAAATATCGAATATTGAGTGATTATCTAAGAAAAATGTTACATCTGAAAATCAATGATTCATAAGATCTGGCATGTTTTAATTTCTGCTTACTTGAGTATAAATAAAGATATACCTCATTAAGCAGATAAACTAAATAGAATTATTAACACTTCCTCTAGTAATGGGATTTTAATGGGTAAAGGCAGTAATTATAGGTCAAGACTGTGGTATGGTTCTGTGATAGATAATCATGAAAGAGTCTTTAAAAATTCTATTGTTGGTAATAACTTAAATGTTAACTATGAATGTTCCAGAGGCCAGAGTAATGTAGATGTTATGATCAATCATGTAATTATCTGTAAAATCATAGACGAAGAAAACTTTTTTGGTCACAACCGTACTTGATTTAAATAAAATTTTATATTCAAGTTGCCTGACCAGGAATTATTTAGAATTTCATAACTTTTTCACATTTGAAACTGTTGTTATAAGATTGTAGTAATTTTCTTTGTCGATGACCTTTGGCTATATTGTCAACAAAAAGACTGGTCAAAGCCGAATGACTTATTCCTTAAATGTTTTTTTTATTGTTCTCTACTAATTTATGGTAGTATATGAAGCCTCCTTAGCTTCAATTGTGAAACGTTGGTATTGATCCTATTTTCACTCTTGCACTTTCCAACATTCATGCTTTCTTAAATTTTCAATGTTCTCCTGACTTTAAGATTATTTGTTTGCTTAATGCTATTATATGATTATTTTTCAATTACTCTAGTAATGTGATTATTTTTCAATTACCCTTGTAATATGATTATTTTTCAATTACTCCAGTAAAATTTGTTTATTTTTCTTATAAACCAATTCAACATGAATGTTCATTTTGTATGATTTTCTTTAAATTTTATTTTATTTATTTTTTTAAAGACAAAGATAGTTTAATAATTAAGTTTTCTGTTTTTACAGCCAATAAAAATTTAGTTGTTGGCGAATGTAAAGTGCATAATGATGCAAGTGTTGACACATCTAAAGATGGTAAACTACTAGTTACTTTGTTGCCATCTGGAAGGTTGTGCATTACTACAATGATAGGTAAGAGTATTTAGTCTAATATTTCTTTGTAAACTGAAAAAAATTTGTGCTTATTCAATATTTTAAATTAAAGTAACTGGTGGCAGATATTTCCCTATGTATGAGAGCCCACAAAAAGCCAATACATGCTAATTAACTAACCAGCTGTCCAATATTGTATACCTGAGGTAATGAGTTGCTAGCAGTTTTCTTTATCATGTCTCAAAATCATTATTAAAATAATTTTTCTCTTACATACCCTAATGTCTGGTATATACAAATGGATTTAAATAACAATTTTCCTCTAGATCATTCTTAAAAAGTTGTTTTGTTATATGGGGAGGTCTTGAGGATTCTCGTTAATACTCCTCTCACTTTTATTTATATTACCTATTATAGATAAATATAGAATATATTTTTAACCTATAGGTTGGTATTTATTTATTCCTTAACAGACTTCTTGGGAAGCATTTCAAGTTCAGTATTTCACACCAATATTCTCATTTCACTTGACTTCAAAACTTCATTTAACTTGCTTAATTTGTATGCTACTCATCTGAAGAAAAAATAGCTTTTATAATAATTTCTCATATTAAATATTTAATTCCTAATAAAATATTAACTCACTACTGTCATATAAACTATAAACCAATTAGTTTATAATTTTTTATTAGAAATATTCTCTTATTTATATAAGAGTTGCCAATGTTCATTAAAAAGAGAGTTCAGAAAATTTGTTGTTTTTTATAACTGCTTATCTTTCTTATATGTGTCTTTTATTGGTGTTATCTTTAATAAATCAAAATTATTTTTTAACATGAAAAAAAAAAAAAAAGAACAGTTTTCTTTTTTCTGATTCCTATTTAAACAATGATTGTATATTTCTAACAATATTTATAATTTGTGTTTAATAACTTTATTACATTTAGTTTAGTATAATCTGTCAGACCCAAAAAAATTTCTTAAGCACATAGAACACTTGTCCAATGCAAGAAAACTGACATGAGGAATTCAGAATAAGACTTGTTGGTATGAAATCTTTTTACAGGAATGAAGGCAGGATGAAGTGGAAAGATATAATAGTTGGTAGAGCCAAATCATTATCAGAACCTACCACATTGGCCTATTGTATAGTGAAAAGTTCATGGATTGCATTATTCATTCATGGAGGATCCTAAGACTATATCACCTTGAATTCAATGAATGACTTCTTAAGGTTACCTTATATGAGTGGACAAAATAAAATAAAAGCCTGTTTAAACTCGAATGTAATTTTTTCCTCACATCTTTATAATGAACAATGACAATCTTTGAAATGTCAGAACACCAATTTCAATCTATTTTATTCTGAATAACATTTATTTATTTATAAAAATTACTTCAGTGTTTTAAAAATTGACATACTCCATAAGTTCATTCATTAACTATATGCACTCCTCCTCTGTGATAACATTAATTATGATTTACATTAGTTATCATAGTCAGAGGTTTGTTGGCCATAGAGTCTTATGCTGGAAAAATTGGTCAGGGTTCTGACCAGGATCAGAAAAATAAAATACATTTTTGGGTAATTATTTATTATTGCCGACATTTTGACTTAAATTGTAAGTGATCATCAGGGGGATAGTGATATCTAGAGAGATCTCCGAGGGAGGTTGATCACATTTCAGAGTCAAGAGCTGAAGTGTTAAGTCGAAATGTCGGCAATAATAAAATTATTACCCAACAATTTTGGAGTACTTTATTTTTCTGAACCTGATTGCAACATTGATTTCTCCAACATTAGTTATCATAGGGAAAGTGTTTTTTGGATAGTTAGTATTGAATTTAGTCTGTATGGATAAAAAATTAAATCAGCATATAATATTTTTATGTCTAAGATTAGTCTCATATCTGGAAGTTTTTTATACCAATCAGGAGGGGGTGGGGTTGGTTAGTGACCAAAGATAAAGAAAATGTAAAGTGTTACAATTTTTGTGTGACCTTTCAGGTATATACAGTCTAGAGTGGGAATCTTTAGGTCAGTGTTTATACACAACTACCTTCGACTTGAATGCAGTGTCTGTTAGTCTCTCGCCAACGAATAGACATCTTTTAGTTGGGCTTGCAGCTCGGAGGGTCCACTTCATTCAAGCAGAACGTCAAACATTTGCTCAGGTAGATATATTAATATAATTCTTAAAATTTTATTTCTGATATATATATA
>KZ808430.1:64644-102659 GCA_000696205.2 Oncopeltus fasciatus | reverse complement strand
TTTGGTCGATTTTCTCGTTTTTGATCAGTAACATCAAAATCACCACGTTTGAAACGTTGAAACCAACGTTCACATGTCTTGACGGTTGGAGCAAGATCGCCATAAGTCTCAACAAAAATTCGATGACATTCAGATGCCTTTTTCTTTTGATTAAATAAGAAAATCATGACATGCCGCAAATGCTCTTTATTTGGCTTAAAATTAGACATTTTTAACACCAAAGAAAGGTATGATACGTCCACGTAAACGACTTAAAAACAACTGACTTTTGTAAACAAATGACTAACAAACAAAATAGCGTTTAGAGATAAGCAAATCCTTCAATAGGCTAAGAGCGCATTCTATTGGAATTAAAATGACATTTTAAACTTGCATACCTGGTATTTTCCTGGTATTTGCCCCCTTTGAAGCAGGCCGCTCACCCTTTGTACCCACTGCCTCATACTCCCACCCTTCACTTCCCCATTTTAAGTTTTCCTAATTTTCAAACCCTACTTACCTTTCATTCATTAACGTTTGATCCAGGTGGCAAGATGTCCCCTCTTGCCTTCATGATAGGTTTATTGTTTATTGCATGTGATATTACATTATTTTTAGTTAGGGCAATTTTATGTCATAATGTTATGAATCATTTAATTTTTTATGACATTATATTTCAGCAGCCCTAAGATGGCTTACAATGTAAGCCAAAATGTCAGCAGATAAAAAAATATACACATTTTTTTAGAAATTGTATTTTTTTGGATAAAACTTGACCGAACCCCAACAAAAGTTCTCTACTAGTAATACTGTTATTATGTTTTTTTAAGAGTTGTTGGATTTTTCAATGTCATTTACCATTTGCTTTTGCTAATGCTTTCACAAAAAATAAATAAATGCATGTATATACCAATGAGAAACTATTTAAAACTCAATTTCTGTTGAGTTAGATTTTTTAGCGGTTTTCTTTAGAGCTAGGCATGCTGGTTTCAAAACTGTTTTTAGTTTTCTTCTATCACCTCACATTCGGTTTCTATGTGGGTGAGGCGCAGGCTGGTCTAGACCTGCCTGTTTAGTTATGTCTGTTATACTGTGGTGAAACGTTGTGTGCCGGTAAGCGGTATTTATTATTTCATTACGGAAGTGTTCAGATACAGAAGGACAGTTATTCTAACATTAAGTAAATATATATTTATGTTAATAAGAATAGAATGCCCTTTGTCAGCAAGGAGTGAGTCTCTCTTCACTCCTCCTCACTGATAAAGGGCAAAAAATCTCTCTGAAAATTTTACTCATTGTAATATTTTATTTTTGTCTGTTCACTACACTCTTTCTCCCACCTGTTCTTATTTACTATATATAAATGTGTGTGTGTGTGTGTTTGTTTTATTAAGTATTTAAGCCTCCTTTTCAACCACTTAGGGTTTTGGAGGGAGGGGCTATCTACAGTTTGCCATTCTATGCTCAATAATAAAATGCCATCCATGACTCAGAACGAGCTTTTATTTATTGATAAAAGCTTGCCCAGAGCGGGATTTGAATCTGCAGTGCCAGGATTGTGAGAACCGAATGGATCCCATGAGCTACCCTGGGGCTCCATATTTACTTATGAAAACTTGTAATATCCTTTAAGTCAGAGGTCAATGATATGTAAAAATCATGTACTTATAATCCTATATTTATTTACTTATAATGATATGTATATGTTAAACTTATAATACCTGTCCTGATTTTATATTACTCCGTGATAAATAAAAAATTAAAGTTAAAGTTTAAAATACGAGAGTTATATAAACTAAGCAAATTCCTTATTATTGTAGTTGATAAATATTTGTATTAAATTTTTCCATATTTTTTTTTTTTTTCAATTTTTGTAATCTCCTACCTTTAAATACTACATCAATAAACAAATCTGGGTATAGTTTCATTACTCCGAACTAAATATTACACCCTCTGAAGCAAAAAAACAACAATCCCTCCTCATCTTATGTTATTGCCACTCCTATTCCATTTATATCTAAAATTGAATTATCTAATATCATTTAAATTTGTAGATCTTTCGATTAGAAGGTGGTCGACCATCAAAGAATACACCTCCTAAAGGACGGCTGGTTTTTGTTCGAGATCTGGAAACATCAAGAGATATGTCATCTGACTTCATGAGTTTGAACTGCATTAGGTGGGCACCAGTAGCGGGAGAAGCTTTTGTCTATGGGACCAATACTGGGAAGTTGAAGATCCTTCGATAACCACTGCTGTGATAATTAACCTGTCAATTCTTAAAACTTTTGTTTTCATTTATAGCAGTTATTCATGCCATATTCCTTTATAAATGTAATCAGGGGCTATATCTTATATATATATTGAAAGAACACTTAAAAATATAATTAACTTTCTTTAACTTCTCAAACATTGATGTAGAGTCCTATATTTATTTACTTATGTTTAAGATTTTGATAAAAATCTATTAATTTGTATTTAAAAAGTTTGTTAAGTTGCACAGAAGTGAAAATTTGCCTAACTTATTTGTAAAAGTTAGAATTATTGATAGGGTTGTTTAGGTATAAATACGTATATACACTTATAGTTAAATATTTTTTGTTTCCTAATTTCAGAGGAATATGAAATTAGTGATTCAATTGTAAAATTGTTCATTTATTCTTCACTTGTTCTGTTATAATTAATTTATATTAAAATTAATATGACCTTTAATAAAATTTTGAAGACATTTAAAATTTAAATGTCATTTTAAATCATTATCAAAACAACATGACCTCCAAGACATAAATATTGTCTCCTATTCTACCATTTTGATGGTAAATTCCTTAATGTTCCATTATCGACTATTTTATTTTAATTTTGATGAGTAAATTAATTTAAATAACCTGAAAATGTTTCTCATTTGTCTGTGATATTATATGTACACATTTAAAGTTTCTTTAGGTATGACTTTGATCTGGGCTGAGGCCTTCCTTATTTTAAAACTTTTTATCGGTTGGTTTGTTTCCTTCTATTTCATAATGGCAAATGCTTTCAGTTGTTTAATGCCAATCTACTCATGTTTGTAAGAACTGTCATTAATCATTGCTTGGGGTGGGGGAGTGTATTTCTAAATTGGCTGATAATGTACTCATATTCTTTTATTAAGTTAAAAATACATGTTCTTTGATTAATATTTTAATTTGAAAAAAAAAAAGTGAGAGTAAGCCAAACTCACTTTCAAATCCATTCTTCTGACAATTCTTACTTCATTTGTTATCATGACTTTTATTTGGAATAAGATTCATAGTTAAGAATTTAGAAATTAGTTACCTTTAAATAAACCCAACACTTTTCTTCTATATTTTGTTTCAATCTGTTTATTAAACTGTTGTAAATTTGCTTTCCACAGTCCTTTCTATCAAGAGATATAAAATCAAATGTGTTATTTTCAGTACTACTTTTCTTTCACAGAAAAATTTGTTTCTCAATTCTCTAAATATCTATTTAGTTTTTATGAACGATTGTAAATTTATTTTCATTATATTAAAAGTTCCCTCAAAACTTTTTTGTAATGATGCAGTGTATATTTTGTAAATAGATTGTAAAAATTTAGTGATGCCTTATGTAAGTTTTAGTTATAATTGACTTTCAGAAGAGAATATGATTGTTTCAAAATTTATCTTGAATATTTTGACTTTATAAGCTATGGGTAAAAAGCTACCAGTAATATTCCATTATGGCTTATATTTCAAAATAATTCTATAATTCTGTGTTTGCTATTAACATTCCATCAATGTCTTTTAACTAACTATAAACCATTATTTATGAATGTATCCTTATTGTCTATTACTGTTAACAAAATATTACAGTTCAAGAAATTCTTAGAAATGAATTAAAAGAAAAATTGCATTGAAAATCTATTTTAATTTATATTGAATGTATGTTAATATTTATCTAATTAGTTTTTAGTAATATAAATATAGACAAACCACACATCAACCTTTTGTTCCTAAATTATGTATTAATAAATAATAATTTGAGAATAAAGGAGAAATATCTTAAAAACTACAACCTTATTTTTTTTTTGTATTGAATATGCTATCTATTTAAATAAGGTATTTTGCCATATTTCTCACTTTTATAATATTAAATGGTAGGAAAAAAAGTGTATATATGAACTGCATAATACATAAATTTACAGTAGATACATCTTCCTAAAATAATTTATTTATTTTTTTTTTAAAGGGAAGCTACAATTTCAAAGAAATAACAGTAGAGAACATATGTTTCTATTTTATTCTTTTAACAACAGTGGCTAATTCATAATTAAAGCTAGGCACACTTTTGGAAAGATATCAAGAGCTTGATTACTACTTTAGTACTTCTTAAAATTATAATTATCATAATTAAATAGTTAAAAATGTTAAATTTTTTACTTGACATAAACAAGGCTTATTATTTTTATTGTGTCATGATTGGTTACTCCACTATCAAATAAAAGTTAAATAATTGAAGAATTCGAATAATTGAACAAAAATTAATTATATGTTAAGGGTTTTTCAACTAAGATGAAATTTAAAAACAAACAACACATTTATTCAAAATCAGTACAAAATTAGTTACTTAACATTTCTTTACTTCAACAACCCACTTGCTGATTCAGTAGTGTGATAGATTTCGCAATGCAACTCTGAGTGTTGAGATTTTTATTAATACCTAGGCTGAAAACCTTCTGTAATAAAGGTAAAGCAATTTCTGAAATAACAAAAACAACAGTTAATACAAAAAAAAAAAAAAAAAGAATGTAATGAGGTTAAAGAAGGATTTAAATTACTGAAAAGTGATAGAATATTGGCATGCTTCGTTCCAGAGTTGTTTAGAATAGAGAGGTTAAAAAAAGTTAGTACTTTACTAGTTGATAGATAGAGGCACATATTCATGTATTGATAATAAAAAAAAGCATTTAATAAACTTTCAGAAAACAGCTAAGAGCAGGACCCGTAGGCCAAAATGATCCTTTCTAAACTGATGGGTGCTAGCAAATCTAACATCATCTCTCCTAGGATCATTAAAGGTATAACAACTGATAAAAGTAACAAAATACCATAAAGTATCTCAAAGTTCACATCAGTCATAGTAACTTATCAATTACTTATAGGCATCAGTTGTATCAAATACCTATGAATAAATGGTACAAGAATATGATGAGTAATTACTCTTAAAGATTTTAATGTAAAAATCGGCTAGCGAATCATAGTTTATGCAGTTACATGATACTAGGGCTAATGGATTGTTGCTTGCAGAAAAAAGCAACATAATCAGTCTAAATGGCAAGTTAGAAAATTTTCAGTTGAGACAATAAAAGAGAGATACAGGGCAGCTGATAGAGAAAAATGAGCATCAAAGTTTTCAGAGAAGTAAGGACAAGTCAGATGGAAAGAGATTTGGGGCAGCATTTAACATGCAGCAGAAGAGAAGAGTATGTAACTGTTCAAAGGCTCTTAAGAAATGAATAAATTGATGAAGCTGGTAAGAATGAACTAATCCTGAAGAATAAAGATAAAACTACAAATATAAACTAGAGGCAATAAAAATGTTAACAAATATTTGAGAAGAGAAGCTAAGTAAGTGATCCATAGAAAAGAAAAACAGATTGGCATTGATATGTTTGAAGAGAGAGAATTTGGCTGAGGAATCCGAGGTAGTTCTATAAAGATGAAGATTTTTATAAGGCACCAAATAGGGTATCAGCTTAAGATTATTGGGTGCAAGGATAAGAATGGCAATTATCTTGAGGATGAACACTGATTGATCAATAGATGGTCAGAACATTGCTGTTCCTCATATGAATGTTGAGATCTAAACACAATCAGAATGGTGAAAAACAAGGCACTCGGTTAGGATGGTATGGTGATTTTATTTAGAAATGGAAATTAAATTTATTCACAGCTTTAAATTTCTTAATTTCCCTGATATGGGAGCAAGTATATATAATACAGGGAAGATTATCATCAGTATATGAAATTAATAATTCAAATTCATATAAAGAGAGTAAGCTAGATAAAGCAATTATCGGGGAATTTCATCTTTGTTTGTTGCTTAAAAAGTCATCTCATTGGTTTTTCCCCATGAAATCAATGGTTACGCAGAAGAACTACTTGGCAATTACTAATCTGGGTTCTAACAGAATCCTGTACTAGAGTAGATTAACCAAACAAAATGGCCTTTAGATTTTTTTGGCCAATTCAGTCTTTGTTTTCTACAGTAATACAGATTTTTATCTCATGAAAATCATGGGTAGGAAACCCCAAAAATTTCTGCAGGCAAGAGGGTAACTTGGGAGAAGCAGATCACCTTATGTGAAGTTAGGGGATGTTTTTTTGTGGTGCAGGACGTTCTGGGTGAACTTTAGTGTGAGTCATGCCAGAATAAAGAAACAATGAATGAAAATATCATCATGACCAACTAAAATGTGGTTCTGTAAATCCTTAGTTTGTCCAGTAGGGTGTTTTGTTTTGGAATGTGGACAAAGGGTCAGGAATATTTAAGGATTTTTGAAAGAAAACTGACCAGTAAAAAATGTAATGCTAGTTGGAGAATAAGATGAAACAGGGAATTAACTTCAAGATATAGATAATGAAGAGTGAGGATTTAATGTGGCACATCAAGGCCAGCCCAGTGATTGATGGAGCTTGTATGAGAAAGACAGAACAGATTAAAAAATGAGATTTTTCAGGGTGAGGATATAATGCAGTATATAGAGAATCATAAGGTCTTTAGTGTAAGACTGAAGTGCCCCAAAAAATCCTCATGAGCAATCCTCATAATCTTCATGACCAATCCTCATAATCCCCACAATCCAATGCTAGATTCTCTCAAGAAACAACAAGAGAGAGAATCAACAGAAGGGGAGCTTTAAGAATAAGACAGCCAGAACCAATTAGAACATGACCTGCATATAATCAATATCGAATGAAACCAATATATAAAGCCCAAACCAAAACCAATATATAATTATATCCAAAACTCTCAGTAGAAATAGATAAAAAAATAAGACATATTTTGTATACAGCATTCAGTATTTCATAAAATCTTACCTTGGGAACAAACCACAAGTTCTGGAACTTTTTCAAGCACAGATGCAACAATATCTGGATTATGAGAGTCAAGATAATCAACAAGTAAGAGCAAGACCTCTCTGGATGCCTTTGGATTATTCTTCATATATCTGACAACAATTGTACTAGCATAATTGCGAATCTGTGAAACTGGTGATGACAAATATGTGCAAATAGTAGAAAATATAGGTCCAATGTAACTAGGCCTCTTGCTACTATGGTATTCTATGAATGACAAGGTTTGAATAGGATCTGAAATTAAAATAGAAGAAACAATATTTTTTAGGAGAATATTTATAAATAAAAAGCAGGACATTTTTATAAAGCAAAAAATTCAATTATTATTATTATTTAAATGTCATTTTAAAATCAATAAAACTATCTTCATCAAGGTTACTTTCATTAATTACTTGGTCTATCCCTTTAATTTTGCCCACTATCATTATTTATTTTCATTCTTACTTTTAATATTTGATAGGATTGAAAGCAGTCTGATGTGTAGTTGATAAAATCATAAGAAAAATACAGGCTCAAAAAATATTACCTCATTTACTGGTATGATTTTGTTTAATAAAATTCTCAACCTTTCTTTTTGAATCCAAAAGAGACTTGAAGAATTCCATTGAGAAAAACAACTAAGTGGTTTCTATAATATTAAATAAAAATGTAAAATTCAAGTAAACCCACACTTCTAACCATTTAATTTTAGTGTCTAACTGCTAAAATATTTTGTTTATCAATAAGCAAGTTTTTTTTGCCCTCCCCTTGGAAACTTGTCACCATGAATCTGAAAAAGATAAATGCAGGACCACCTTATTTTAACAGACATGGAAACCCCCAAATAGACTTAAGATTTGTTTTTAAAAAGTTAAAAATTTATATAAACCTGGAAGACTCATTTTTTTTCAAAATAAATTGGACAGGTACTGATTTGAAATTGCATCAATCCAAGAGATCAGATTGAATGGAAGTAGAATCATCAAGAAGAAATTTTATGGTACCTAAACTATAGTTGCCACACAAGGAACCATTGTTTAGTAATGGAGTTACATTGAAAAGGAAAAAATTTAGCATAGAGTTTACCCCTATTAATAAATGAATTTGCATTTGAAGAATCAAGAAGGATCCCTTTTATGATGCCAAAGAGAGATACATTAAAACCACCACTCATGCCCAAGGTGTACATTAAAATTTTCTTGCTATGGACTTCATCACCAAAATTGGTCAGGAAGATATATACACCCATGATGAAAGCAATGAAGACAGGAGTAAAATAAATTACCCGCCTCTTGCAACCAGTTAGTTTTTCAAGGTCATATGATTAATAAAGTTACTTGAAAATCATCAGACCTATCTACATTCAATCAACTATCTTCTAATAAGCGTTCATCTAAAATCTAATAAGTCTTAGAATAAACAGTTATAAGAGAATTGAGCATCCAGACCAATAGCACCATATTTTAAAACTTGTAAAACTGTAAGGATATCTAGGTGAACTAGATTTAGTTATAGGGTCTTAATAGGGTTTACTGATGCTTTCTTAAGCCTACAGAAAGTTGCTACATCTATGAGATTGGATAAATGCGAAGAAGTCAAATTACATGTTTTCTGGGGTAGCTAAACCTCAAGAAAGGTAAGTGTTTATAGGTTTGTGTACCTATAGAGTGGAGTTCACATTTCTTGGTTCTCAGGTTACACCTGATAATAACGTGACAGTCAAAATAAAAAATTGTAGGAAGCAGATATCAACTATCCAAGCTGAGGTGGATTTATATGCTTGTAGTCCTGAATTGCAGTACATTAATATATATATATAATTATCATCAGTATGTNTTATCTCAATTTGATAAAGAGGTACACTTTAAAAGTAATTACATATATTTAGTCACCACGAGAAGAGTGGAAGGGTCAATATAAATTTTACAAACATTTAAGTTACCAGGACCAAATGGGGCATAATCAGTCCTATTTCAGAAAGAACAAGAACCGATTTCCTAATCGATCGATAAATAATATATTAATAAAATAAATAATCTTGAAATTTATAACTAACTAAACATATCTTGTAAAATGAGCCCGACTAAGAGTATTTAATATAGTGTATTATTCTTATTCAAGAAATTTTTTTTTTTTTACAAAACATACCTTCTTTATTACTGTATAATTGAGAAATTTTTGAGTCCCATTGAGGATGAGGTTGGTCTTGAATGGTTGTGGGTGTAAGAATCACCTCAGTCAAGCCCTTTGAATTAGATACAATAACACACAAAGATGATATTATATGAAATTCAGTTTGGAGATCACTAGAACAAAATAAAAATAATGTTCTTTTGATAAGAGTTTCAAAAATCTTTTGATCATAATATAGCAAGAAAACCTAGTTTAAAATATGATACAGAACATGGAATTTGAATAATTCAACTCTGCATATCAGATAAGTAGCAATGCAACCAATCTTGAATTGGTTTAGAACCATTTCATAAGTGTTTATAAGATCCAATATGGAAGTAGTCACACTTAACATCCAAGTTTTAAAATGAAAAAGATAAAATATTCTTTCTTTTTTTTTTTTTTCTGGTAGTGAAGTTGATGACAATTAGGGTTATCAATCAATATCCAATCCTTCACACTTTGAATACATTTTTCTCTAATTACTGAGCCCTTTCAGAATTAGTGATTCTATCACCTTATAATGAGTGCTCCTGTCGTGGTAGCTCTAGGTGCACTTAGAGGAGGATTACACGTCAAATATATAAAAATATGCGAAGTATTGAATATTGTTAGATAACCCTAAGACCAAATATTGTTTGTTATTGTAAAAACAACCTAATAATAGCAATAATTATTTAATAAATTATTTCTATAGTGTTGGTTTACAAAAGGCATATAATTATATTTTATTTTACAGCTCTATGAAGACTTGGTCCCTTCTAAAACCAAATATTTAACTTAAGGTTGAACACATCCAGGATGACTAGACTTGGCTGATCCAGTTAAATTTACACAAATAGAATCTAAAATTGTTTAAGATAGGTTGTCAATTCAACAAAATAGTAGCAAGGCTGTGAATTTTTCAGATGCGCAAGCAAGATTGTAAATACAAGAGAGGGTCTAGAATCCTTGAAACAGACAGTATGGAATTTAACCAATTAGCAATAAAAACCCTCAAAATCATGATGATAATGTCATAACTCAAACATGAAGTAATTTGCACTTATTAATAAACAATTAAATATACTTTATTTCTATGTTCTCCTATGTAAGATTGCTGTTATACATCTTAGATTGTACTTGTTATTTTTTTCACTTTTCAAGTTAAATATTGTATATCTCTGTAAATAGGTTTCTTTCACATATTATGTTTTAATTCAGCAATAATTGTTTTTAACTATCAAATTAAAAAACTGTAACAAGTAAAGTAGCTATTTTTCTAGTTTGGTCAATGTTTCCTAACCTTGATGGTACCACTGAAACTTTGCATAGATTCTAAATCATATCAGAAAAATTAGCCAATAGATTTTGCAATTTTATTGAACACGACTGTATTAGGTAATTTCGAACTATATACAATCAATGAATCCAACTTTCATTTTTATGAAAAATTAAAACAAAAATATTAAATTTATAATTAGCTTATAATTCAAACCTTGAACAAAATTTTGCGGAACCTCTAATGAAATACTGTAGATAGCCCACCAAATTCTTTTACAAGAATTGAAGAGAACCAGTGGGCTTACTATAATGATCAAGAAACCCAGATTCACTAGACTTCGCACTATCAAAGCTAATCAACAACAAATTTTGATTGAAAAAATTGTTCCTCCATTATATGGGTTGGTCGTCAGAATTTTTCTACAGTTGATCTTTTTTTAAGAATTTTTATCAAACAGAAGTCAAAAAATATACCATCCATAAAATAATATTCTCAACAGATGCTATCCTATTTGTTCCTAGGCCTGGAATGATGAACATATCAAAATACTTAATCAATTTAGGTGCCGTCATTAATTTTGATGTCATTATAATATAAAGTACTACTTACATACAATAAGTACATGTATATTATAGATGTATTTACTGTATTTACAGTATTTACAGGAACACATACAACAATTTAAAAAAAAAATTTTTTTTGAGACTCAGAGAAGCTAATTTAAAAATCCAACTTGACAAAACCAATTTTAAGGGAAGGAATGACATATTTAAAATATTTTAATTTCAAGGGTTTAATATAAAACCAGCTAAAAATTAACAAAAGGAGAGTTTTTTGACCGTATATATTAATATTGGATGATTTTAGTTGGGGTTAGGTCAAGGTAGATAAAAAAATATAAATTTTAAAAAAAGTGTATTTTTTAAAAAGATTATCTGCCTACGTTTCGGCTTACATTGTAAGCCATCTTCAGGGTTGTAAAAATACAATGCCATGAGAATACAATAATAATTGACAATATTATAATACAGAATTACCATAATGTAATATGATATCAAAAGTATGAATGTAGAAAGGTAGTCAAAGTCAAATGTGTGTTCTTCATAATTTCTCATCGAGAGCATAACCATTCTTTCCACTGAACCCTATGAACACAAACGCCTTTTATCTGAAACCGTTCACATTAACTTACAACACTATCCAGTTAACTTTTCTTATTCTTCCTTTTCAGAAAAATACAACACAGCACTTTTAAGACTGTTTTTATTATAAGCAATTTATAAAAGATTTAGAAAAAAATTAGAAAAAAAAATCTTGTAATAGACCAGACAATACAATGTTTTATTTTGTTACTATACTGAACGTTTTAATTACTGCAAAACTCTATAAATGTAAAACCCAGTATTGATATCCACATTCAAAATAATTTATATTAGTCCTTAGGCAGCATCTTAATGCTATTAACTTTGTCATTTCTATGATTTTAAATAAAACAAATTAACAGAGAAGAACACCTTTTAGCTTAACCAAGCCAAAGACTGAATGACTCAGAGACAAATTTAGCAACCATAGAAAAATAATGTCTTGGTTACAGTTAATAGAGTCATGACATTAGCCTATTCATACAGGCCTAAAATTTTGTGAAATGTTTTTTTTCCTCACAAAGAGATAATAAAATCTAATGGTTAAAATTAAATTAGATTAATTTAACAATAATAAAGAGAAAATATGAAACCAAAATGTCGATGCCCTACAGAGTAGAGATTAATGTACTCATAGGAGACCCACAATAATCACTCAATCAAATCCAATCAATCAACATTAGAAGGGCATTAGAAGAACACACATGTGTACACACACACACAGCATTGGGGTATAAACTAAAATAAATTAAAAATGTAGGGCTCAACAGTGTGGCTATTAAATAACGAGACTATTGCTGTAAAATATTACTTTTTAAATTTACACATATTTAGTTTTCATCACTAATATAAACCCTCCCCTATCCTTACAGCGCTCCATACGAATTTTCCATTGTTCTAAACAGTGCTTGAGTCTTGTTCTGTGAGCATGACGTGTGCTTTTTCTTTCACAGCTTCAATGGACCGAAATATTTTTCTTTTTAATGCAGATTTGACCTTGGGAACAAATAAAAGTCACATGGTGCCAGGTCAGGCGAATAAGGTGGATGGTCTAAAACTGGGTATGTTGTACTTAGCTAGAAACATCTTGACAGACAATGCATTGTGAGACCGTGGATTGTCTTAATGGAGAACCCATGATTTGTCTTCCACAATTCGGGTTGTTTTTTCCTTACTCTTTCGCAGAGTTGAGCAGGCATCTCATGATAATAATGTTGATTAATAGCTTGACCTTCAGGAACTCAGTGAAGGTACACAATCCCATGAATTTAAAAGAAAAAAAAAACGATCATGATCGCTTTGGTTGGACCCTTCTAATGTTGATTGATTGGATTTGATTGGATTGACGTTATGTTTTGGGATTGTAAGTAAAAAACCAAGATTCGTCATATGTTATGACTCTAAGAGTTCCGGCTACTTGAAATGGCATCTAAAGTGTCAGTAAACACTTTTTTACGAGCTTCTTATTGCTTAATTGTGAGAATTTTAGGCACCACTTTCGCACACTTTTACATGTTCAAATTGTTATGTAAAATTTGCCTTACACATTCTTTGTCAATTTCAACAGTTTCCGAAATCTCACAAATTGTTAACCGACAGTCAGATCGAACCAGATGACATGACATTTTCATCTGTTCTGGACGTGGAAGGATGACTCGGGGGGTTATCATCTCCCTCTTCTCGGCCATCTTGGAAATGCTTGAACCAATCAAAAACTTGCACACATGATAAACATTCATCACCGTCAACTTCTTTTAATAAAAGATAAGTTTCAGTATGGGTTTTACCTAATTTCATTGTGAAATTTTATGACATTTCGTTGCTCTACGAATAATTTATTTATCATGTTTCCGGCAAAATGAAACTAACACCTCTTACATGAATGAAGGTTATTACAAGATTTCTAGACAAACACGGAAGGCTCTGCAATCAAAAGAGAAGGCTTTATGCTGCACAGCTGTTTGTCGTTCAGAATTGGCATGCGTAGTTCTTCTGTAGGAGCTTCAGTCTTCTTATTTAATAGCCACACCTCGTATGTGTCAGATAATAAGAAAACAGTAATAGTTGATTAAAATAAAAGGGCTGCCTGAGATAATTGTTAGGTCCTTTAAAGACAATAATGAGAATGGTAGTAGTTTGACCATTAAACTGACAAACAAGGAATAAAAAATACTCAAAGAACTAAAACATTAATTAAATACAGTTATACTACCAGATTTAATTAATAAAATTATACTCCAGGGCAGCAACATGTGGTTTTTATTGAAATTTTCTCAGAGAAAATTCACCCATAACATTCCTTCCTGAAGAAAACCAATATTCATTAGTAATTAATGAGAGGGAATAGAATAAAAAAGTCTATCTGTCCTAGCCAGGACTCGAACCTGGATCTCCTGCTTGCCAGGCCGGTATGCTATCCATTGCACCACCGGGACGAGCCAGATAACTTTTAAATTCTCACCACAATAGCGAGAGCCTAACCCACGAGAAAGACAAATACATTGTCTTAAACTCAAAGGAGCTGACATTGTCAAGCTATTTGTCGACTCTCGTCATTTACTTTTTTAATTTTTCTTTATAAATATTTATTTGGTTGATCTCTGGACTTATATGAATAATATATACAGCTGGATGTGAATATTTATATTGGGATACATATTAAAAAAAAGTTATATTTAAGATACATTTAAATATAGTTAAATTAAAATTATTTGTTGTTTTCTTTATTATACTTTAAAATGTTAAAGCTTGTTATATTTGAAAATTATAGAACTAAGGATAACTCAAGAGAACTGAAACACATTTATATTAAAGCAATAAATATATAATTTTCAACTGTTGAGATTAACTGGTCCTAATCTATTTAACACATATAATAAATTTATGTCTCTCATATACCTTGTACCATGTTAGATTGATTTTATACTTCTGAAAATACAGTTGGTCTCCACAGTTATGAAAATGTGCTATATAAATGATATAATGATATATGAAATGATATAACACATTTCTTTGAAAATGCCTGATCCATCCCTTATATAAAACAAATTTAGATATAATGTCCATAGACTATTAGGGACTTTTGGTTAAAACAGTCAACTTATGTTCATGGACCGGTACATGACTCTATGGCATGAGAGTATACAGTTAATTATGTGTTTTTACATTATTTTTATATCATTTAGATAATAAATTTAAAAAAATTTGATTAGACTAAGAAAAAATATGCCAATGACGTGCCTTACCAAATATATTAATTATCTCGCAGCATATATTTCATTAGTGTAATTTTCAAAATACTAGAAAAATAACCTCATAAATTAATGTTACCCATATTCAGTTTTTTCCACTCCTCCCACAAATTAAGTTAATTTAAATTTGAATTGTACAGGGAGCCAGAAAATAACTCTCTACCTCAGTTGGAAATCTTACCCGGTTCCCCCACTTTCCGGGCTGAGATGAAAATAAGTTTCCTGGACATTGTATTATATTATTTATTATTACATAGTTAAGTGAAGTGTGGGGAACTAGAAATTATTCTCATCTCCATCAGTGGTGTATAGGTAGCGCACCCGCCCGGAAAATGGGGGACCCGGGTTTGATTTCCGGCTGAGGTAGAGAGTTTTTTTCTAGCTCCCTGTAGGATTCAAATTAATAATGAAATGTGGGATCACTTTACCACAATTATCATCATGATTTAAGTTAATTTTGTTTATTATAATTAGTTTATNAAAAAAAAAAAAAAAAAAAAAAAAAAAAAAAAAAAAAAAAAAAAAAAAAAAAGGAATAGTTAGGTAGCACAAGGTCTGGGATAAACTTTTATAGTGGTTGTTAAAAGAAGCATAACAGTAAAGTTGTTTGAATTTCACAGGTTTTTAACCTTGCACAACTTCTCAATAGGCTACTCCTTAACTTTGACTCAAGAAGCTCTGGCCTAATTTATTATATACGTCATTTTTATATTTTTTAGAGCACAAATTCTATTGTTATCGTTACACTTAGAATTACAAGCTCCCACCATTTTGTTCCTTTTCTTAACAAGGTAACATAGCTTCTTACATTTCAACCTTCTGGCTTCTCTATCTCAAACCCTACAAATCTAAAAATATTTATAAAAGAATAGAGTTCTTTAGTTCTAATCCTAGAACTCAAGACTTTAAACTTAGCAGTTCAGTAGTGCCAGTAGTTCTAAAAATTTCATTCAACCATCTCTGTAAACCCCTTCATTTTAAAAATTCTATGCATTGAGGAAGTTTAGATAGAGGATATTGTTTAGCAGTTTCAATAATCAGCATTCAATTTTTTGTTTCTCTTCTCATAGAGAATCATGACTTTAGTTGAGTTTAAATACTTCCTTTCTTTGTAGGTTCCTGTATAAGGTTAGATTACCAATAGTTTTTAGTTTATATTGTTACAGCACTATATGTGTACTACTAAAGTAATATAAAAACAAAGATCAGCAAAAGGTTATAGCTGACATATTCATGTCTTATCTTACCAGTAAATGAAAATTCATCTATTTGAAATATAAAACCTTGTACTAGATTTAACTAACACTGAAATTATCTATATGAGTTTGCTCAATGGTTAAGAAACCAATGTACTATAACAAAATTCTAAACAGTTACAAAATCTTTGCATACTCAATTATAATTGATAATAATTAATAACAATAATTATTGTTGAGTAAACTATATTATTACCTGAAATAATTCAAAGTATATGTCTAATATTTTATGAAGAGGTTTAGCAAATTCTGGTTGAAATATAAGAGGCTGAAGAAGGTCTAAAAGAGTAGAGACTTGTTGGAAAAAAAGAAAGTGGTTCCTAAACTTGATGACATTCCAATCCAAATCAACACGACCCTTTAATGAAGATGCAATTAAAGGCATAAACCTAGCCTTTAGGATGATGAAGAAGATATCTACTAATATGAAGAGCTATACTCCTTTAAATTTTAAATATACATGACCAAGAGTAGGCTTTTTATTCTATTTAAACTTTGCACTATGAATTAAGAATGAAATTCATAGTGCAAAGTTTGAGAATTTCACTCCTTTGGCTATCCAACAAATCACTTTAGTTAAGCAAAATGTCCTAAAAAAATGTTTTACTTATTCTAATGTATATTCTTTCAGAACAACCCCATGAAAACAATAGTGTACAAATTAAATAAAACTATTAAAGATTTTACTAACCTTATACTATCAGCTTGAGTTTTGAGGTATGCTTGTGCTTGCTTTGAACTTTTTTTCATGTATGTATGAAGGAATGAGACTATTTGGGTAACAAGAGCAGCTACAGCTGATCCTCCTTCACGGCCATGATTCTAAAAAGATGAAATTCATATATGCTATTTTTCATCCTCAGTTCAAAAAACATAATAAATTTACAACTAATTCTTTAGTTACCACTAATCATTTCATAAAATTGAAGATTATAAAAATATTTTGACAAAATAAAACTATGTCTAAGTATGTTTTTATAAAGTTGGTATAACCCCAGTCCTCCGGTCTTGGATCAGGCAACTCTTTAGTAACAAAACAGTTTTATAAAATACATTACAGGGGAAAAAATAATTTTGGTTATTTTCCCCACATTTTTCAAAGCAAATTTGTTTACATAAAATTCAAAATCTGGTCAGATTTATCTACTGTCTTAATTGAGGACCTATTGCCACTTTAATGGTAATGCTATTATTCTGTTACTGTAAAAGTTTTGAAGTTTTTGGTTAAAAAACAAACAAAATATTAGCTTAAGCATTTTTTGATGCCAATTTGACACTTTAGAGAGAGTTCTGCAGAGAAAAATACAAATGTCAGACAGGGCAAGGTACGGGCTTTGCAGCAGATGCATTAAAACTTCCCAGGTAAGTTCTCTTAATTTCTACTAAAAATGTGTATAGTCTAGTGTTGTCAAGGTAAAAAACAACACATTTCCTAGAAATTAATATTGGCCACTTTTTTTTAAAAAGAATCACCTGCTTATTTGGTGACAGTACAGAGTCGAGTTAATAGTTGGCCAGGTTCTACATTAATTTATCGTTTAGAATAAATGTTGTTTCGGACTAGAAACATATTTAATACTACTAAAAATGTATTGTGAACTTATAATTTTATTTAAAAAGTGAACTTTTATTTTTTTATGAGTATAGCATTAAGGACTATTTTAGAAAATTTTTGTTTGAAAGAAATAATTAAAAATGAAAGTTCTTTGAAATAACAAATTAAATTAAAAACAAATACAGTTATCTCCTACATAATATGTAGCTGGTGATTCATGATGGAGAACAAAACATTATAAGTAAAGCAATTTTAAACAAGTATGGTTTTATTAATACAAGTTATTAAATGTGAAAAATTTCTGAAATATATAAATATGAGTTTAATTTTAATTTTAATTCTGTCTTCAATTATTTAGCTTCTTCAAAAAAATTTTTTTGTATTTTTTTTTCAATATAATTCTGTCAAAAGAGAAAACTTACCTCAAATACAAATTCAAACTTTCATATTTAAATTTGTATATGAGGTATTTTCAAATTTTTCAGAGCAAATTTATCTGTTAACACTAAAATTCTGATTATTAATGATTATGTATTATTGTGACTAATGATTTTTCGCAACATTTTTGATGTTGCGACCATTATTTGGTCGCTGTAGATATTTTGAGATTTCAGGGCAAAAAACTAAATCATATTTCTTTTAATGCCAGCATTACACAGTTAAAAGCGTTCTACAAAAAAAAAAAAAAAAAAAAAAAAAAAAAAAAAAAAAAAAAAAAAAAAAGGAATAGTTAGGTAGCACAAGGTCTGGGATAAACTTTTATAGTGGTTGTTAAAAGAAGCATAACAGTAAAGTTGTTTGAATTTCACAGGTTTTTAACCTTGCACAACTTCTCAATAGGCTACTCCTTAACTTTGACTCAAGAAGCTCTGGCCTAATTTATTATATACGTCATTTTTATATTTTTTAGAGCACAAATTCTATTGTTATCGTTACACTTAGAATTACAAGCTCCCACCATTTTGTTCCTTTTCTTAACAAGGTAACATAGCTTCTTACATTTCAACCTTCTGGCTTCTCTATCTCAAACCCTACAAATCTAAAAATATTTATAAAAGAATAGAGTTCTTTAGTTCTAATCCTAGAACTCAAGACTTTAAACTTAGCAGTTCAGTAGTGCCAGTAGTTCTAAAAATTTCATTCAACCATCTCTGTAAACCCCTTCATTTTAAAAATTCTATGCATTGAGGAAGTTTAGATAGAGGATATTGTTTAGCAGTTTCAATAATCAGCATTCAATTTTTTGTTTCTCTTCTCATAGAGAATCATGACTTTAGTTGAGTTTAAATACTTCCTTTCTTTGTAGGTTCCTGTATAAGGTTAGATTACCAATAGTTTTTAGTTTATATTGTTACAGCACTATATGTGTACTACTAAAGTAATATAAAAACAAAGATCAGCAAAAGGTTATAGCTGACATATTCATGTCTTATCTTACCAGTAAATGAAAATTCATCTATTTGAAATATAAAACCTTGTACTAGATTTAACTAACACTGAAATTATCTATATGAGTTTGCTCAATGGTTAAGAAACCAATGTACTATAACAAAATTCTAAACAGTTACAAAATCTTTGCATACTCAATTATAATTGATAATAATTAATAACAATAATTATTGTTGAGTAAACTATATTATTACCTGAAATAATTCAAAGTATATGTCTAATATTTTATGAAGAGGTTTAGCAAATTCTGGTTGAAATATAAGAGGCTGAAGAAGGTCTAAAAGAGTAGAGACTTGTTGGAAAAAAAGAAAGTGGTTCCTAAACTTGATGACATTCCAATCCAAATCAACACGACCCTTTAATGAAGATGCAATTAAAGGCAGTTGCCTGAAAAGAAAATTAAGGTATAGAGACATTACAAACACACACACATACACCAATTTATTATTAATATAATTTTAAGGCAAAAATTGGTCAAGGTCAAAGATTTGACCTGGTTGGTGAGTATGGATTGAAAAAATACAATGAGAGGCTAAAATGATATACTGTACAAATTTTGTCAGAGACATGACTATGGGATTGAAAATACATTGTTTAAACTGCACAACAGGTACTGATGTACATGAAGGGGACCAAGGATAACCAACTACACATGGATGGTAAGGAATCAATCAAATTGACTATATACTGGTTCCCAAAAGATTCAGGAATGGTATTAAACAGGTAACAACTTATCCCGGAGCTGATATTGGGTTGGACGATAACTCTCTGATAGCTGATATTAAGATCAAACTTAAACAAATAAGGAAGAGCTCCAAGAATCAAGACCACACTCTTTTCATAAGCCAACAGTACGATTATAGAGAAAGATCTGAATGATCAACTGAGCGGAATGTATAATGAGAAGGACAATCTGGAATTTATTTACAGTTTCTTCTTCCGGGTTGGACCTTGTCAAATTGTTATTAGTTGCCGAGCTTTCGTACATCCTGTGATGGCTTCTTCAGGGCTGAATAGAGAATGAGAGCTGTTTTCAAATCCAGGGGTGATTATACCTGGGGCGGTCCGGTCCTTGGGCGAAGCCTGCCTTCATATTGGTTGATACTGTCTTCCGGTGGCTGGTCTCCCAAGTAGTCAGGTAGCTGGTCACTGATTGGCTGGATCCTCTTGTCGATTAGCGCTGGTTTCCAGTTCTTGTCGAGTCTGTATCCGTCTTCCCTATTAATATTTTTTGGATTCTTCGTTATTAAAATGGCTTCTCTGATGGTCCGCCGATAGTAGTTGCTTTCCCGGGTCAGTACTGAAGAGTCTTCGAATTTGATGTGGTGGCTGGTGTTGGCGAAGTGTTCTGCTAGAACCGACCTCTCCGTGCATCCGTGTTTGATGTATGCGCTGTGTTCTTTGAGGCGTGTGTCAATCAGCCTTCCGGTTTTGCCGATGTAAGAAGTTCCGCAGGAGCAGGGAATCTTGTATATTCCTGGAGTCCTAAGTCCAAGCTTATCCTTAGGTTTCGGAAGGATGTCTGTTATTTTCCTGTTCGTGCTGAACGTTGTTCTTATCACGTGATTTTTGAGTATCCGGGCGATCTTCTCTGTTGTCCCTTTGACGTAGGGGATGGACACTTGTCCTCGGAATTCCCGCTCTTCCCTGTTGCGCTGCCTATTTCTTTTCCTTTGGACCTTGTCTACAGTGTTACTGTCATAGCCATTCTTCATGAAGGCGGTCTTCAAGTGTCTTCTTTCTTTTGGCAGTTGGGCTGGTTCTGAGAGTATCTCCGCTCTGTTGAGTAGAGTGTTGATGACTCCTTCCTTTTGAGCCGGGTGGTGGTGTGAAGTGGCATGTAGGTATCTGTCAGTGTGGGTGGGTTTCCTGTAGATTGAGTGGCTCAAGCGGTGATCCTTCATTTTTTACGAGTACGTTCAGGAACGGTACTCTTCCTTCTTCTTCGAGTTCCATGGTGAATTGGATGTTCTTGTGCACGTTGTTCAAGTGTTGAAGGAACCCTTCCAGCGAGTCTCGGCCATGTCTCCAGATGATAAACGTATCGTCGACGTACCGATACCAGCAGACCGGCGCTTGTGGTGCAGAGTCGAGGGCTCTCCGTTCGAAGTCTTCCATGTACAGGTTGGCTGCGAGTGGACTTAGTGGTGATCCCATGGCTGCTCCTTCAAGTTGTGAGTAGTACTTGCCGTTGTAGAGGAAGTAGGTCGATTGGAGACTTAACTTGGTCAGACTAAATTCTTCTTCCGTGAGGAGGTTCTTCATCAGGTTCAGAGTTTCTTCAACAGGGACCTTGGTGAAGAGGGACTTAACGTTGAAGCTAACAAGGATGTCATATGCTTCAATTCTGATGTCTTAAAGAATGCTGAGGAAGTGTTTGGAGTTCCTAATGTGGTGTTCAGTGTTACCCACGTGAGGCTTCAGCTTCTCTACGATGTACTTCACTATGTTGTATGTTGGTGAGCCGATAGCCGAGGCGATGGGCCTCATAGGTAGGCCTTCTTTGTGTATCTTCGGCTGTCCGTACAGTCTTGGTGAGACGGGGTCTGATATCTTGAGTGACTTCCTCTTTATCTGTTTGTCGTTTTTTTAGTTGATTATGGAGATGACCTGCTGGTTGATGGTCTTTGTAGGATCTTTCTCAAGCTTCTTGTAGGTGTCGTCATCGAGGAGTGCCTGCATCTTCTCCAGGTAGTCTTCTTTCATCATGATGACGGCTGAGTTTTGCCCTTATCGGCCGGGGTGATGACCAAGTCTTCACGTTTCTTCAGGTCGTTTAGTGCCTTGTATTCTTCCTTGCTGAGGTTCGGCTTGGGTGGCTTAGCCTTCCTTAGAGCATGACTGACGTCCTGACGGATTGTTTCAGCTGCTTTTGGTTCAAGGTTCATGATACAGCCTTCGACGCTTGTTATAATTTTCTCTGTAGGAATCCGGCATGGGGGGATAGCGTAGTTGAAGCCTAGAACCTGAAGTGTCTCTCTGGGAAATTCTTCATTCGTTAGGTTAACAACAGTTTTCTGTAGAGAGTCTTCATATATGTTGTTGAGAGTCGTCTTCGATGCAATGAGTTTTCTAAACTTCTTCTTTTGCGTGTCAGTGTGCTTGAGGAAGTCTCGCTGAGCTGCTTCCCAGGTGAGGTCTATCTTGTCCCAGTCTTCCTTTGAGACAAGATTCGAAAGCAGAGAGTGGTCCCAAAAGAGTCTCTTCTCAATTGAAGCAAGTTCGGATAGAGTGTTGTTTATCTGGGCCTTGAGTATCATCTTCGAGGATCTTGCCAATATATTCTGAAAGCGTTGACTGCCTCCTTTCTTCATCACTTTAGAACACGTGGGTAGTACGTTGTAGTCTCTGCATCACTTAAGAAATGCCAGTTGTGCCAGGAGTCTCATTTTCTTCTATCTGAATTTGTCAATGCTCTTCATCCTCTGAAAAACATCCTCCCCGTACAGGTTGGTCAGATGTTCATGTAGGCTTCCACGGTCGTCAGATGTATTTACAGTTTCTTCTTCCAGGTTGGACCGTGTCAAATTGTTGATAGTTGCAGAGCTTTCGCACATCCTGTGATGGCTTCTTCAGGGCTGAATAGAGAATGAGCAATTTTACTCTGAGTTTTGCCATGTTAGTCGCGAATATCAAGGAGACTTCAAATGGCATGCAAAGAAAGAAAAGAAAGTTATTGAGGGAAGTTTTCAAACATGTACCAAAAGGGACATTGAGTGGGCGACAAACAAGGCAAATCAGAAGGAAGTGGGGAAGGATGGATATCTCTATAATAAAATAAATCTCATTAAAACTCAGGCTGAGGAGATAGAGGTAGTGGAGTGTCCAAGGAATTGAGAGAACCGTGAACGTAGAGGACCACACTCCACCAATACGATGAACATGATCGTGATGGAGGAGATTTTAGCCCAGGAGAAAAATAGAAGAAGAGGGAAGGGAGGAAAGGAAAGTATAGGAGAGCATACAGAGATCAAAAGATTTTGTAAATTTACATTACCTTTGATAATTAAATAAAATAAAATAATGAAATTTAACATTAACAAAGAATATAACAATAATTTTTTTGGTAATCAAAACTATTCTAACAAAAATGCTAATGATTATAGAAATTAAGATAATAAAAAAATAATTAAGAAATATGTAACCAGCTGCCAATATAGGGACTGGAAAAAAGTTAGTGGTTTATTGAGGTGAGAAGTTAGCAGATATTGAGTGAGGGGCCTGATGAGTAAAACAGAACAGCAGAAGTCGTCCAAAGACATCTAGGTTGTACAGTGAGTAAATGAGGGCAACCGTGTAGCGTCCTCTCACTGAATGAGCACCCTACTAACTGAGAATCAGACACATTCCCATTTTTCGGCTATCCTTCTCCTGCTGTAGTAGTAGATGGGCCAGTTAGTGATATTCATGTCCTAGCATAGGAAAATCCAGTGGGTCGTCCCCATTTCAGCCAATATCTCGATAGGAAAATCCCTCTTTTCTCTTCTCAGCTTGTCCATCAGGGCCAGCCTCACAAACCTCGCAATGATAACTGGTGGTCTGGTATCTGTATATATACCAGAAAGCCTGTATATATCTGGCCTTCTAGCCATGGTCCAGGTTCGCGGGTGCCAACTTCAGGCCGAGGTCTGCCCCCAATTTGGGTAATCAGAGTCTCAGCCATATCATCTCTCTTAACAGGGCGTCCCTTATCTCCATTGAATTTCACCTATTTTCCTGCTCAGCATGGTTAAGCCTAACCTCAAGCAAGCTGACTTGGTCTTTGAGAGCTTGATTCTCCCTTAGTAACTCTTCCAAAAAGCTTTCTGGCCTCCAACCGGGCTTCAATATTCAGAAAGAGCTCATTTGTCTAAAATGAGTGCATATTAAGTGTCGCCTTGATCTACATAATTTGGTCTCTTATTTCCTACAGATATATAAACTTTTTTATTAATTCAATGTCTCCTATCAAACTGCTTTGGCAGGCCAAAACAGTAGCTATTGATAGTTCCATGGAAGGCAGGGAGATCTTGAAGAGGTCAGCTACTTTCTCGCTAGCTAGAGTACTGGATGACCGGGCATTAACTAGTGGAGCTCCTTTAACCTATTATATTTTGGGCAGAACCACCACCTTCTTTAATGCCTTTAATTTATTCATATCAGTAGTGTCAATGTCTTAGTACTTCCCATGCTACATAAATAGACAGTTGGGGAAGCAAGTGAGCTCTTGTCAACCCGGGTAATATTATTATTGTACACTAGAAACTGGGCCATATTGAGAGTAAACAATAATAAAATTTGAATCTCTCATTATCAGAAGTCACAGACAGGAGAGGTAACAATCACTACTAGGGAGATAATGGAGATTTTCTATTAGCTTTAAATTTTTAATTAGCGTTTCTGCTCAGTTCTTTGGGCCTCATAACTAAAAAATTCTTTAAATGGCAGAAAATTGGCAGAAAGATGTTCAATCAACAAATTGAGATAAAAACTGAGGAAAAAATAAAATAAAAAAGTTGCTGTTTTTAAAAACATAAAAATACAAATAATTATTTGTATAATTATAAACAGCTTAATTGAGTGGGAAGTATAAATATGTCAAATCTAAACAACAGCGTGCACTCTTTAATTAATCTGACAATTCTAGAGAAAGAGTTCACACTATTGATTATGTTTGACGTATTTATGCCTCGCTCGGTTAATAGGTTAAGAGATGGTCTCACAGTTTGCACTAATCAAGAAGTCACAAGAAGGTGTTCTGGGATGGACCATGGTGCTCAATTTATGAAAAAAAAAAAAATACCAGGAGTCTACATAACCTTTTTTGAAAAGGTTTTTAAATCAATAAGAGAAGAATATTATCAATTTGTTTTAAATATAACCACTAAATTCTGTTTTAAAAGAGGTAAAGATTTATTTACATGATAACACAACAAAGCACAGAGAATGCTTATTAATAGGGAATGAAATCATTAAGTTTTATGTATTTTCATTATTAAAGTTAATTTACTATTAAAGCACCATGACTCAGGGATGCAAATGATCTCCTTAATTATGCATTAATTTTATAGTGTAATTATTAATAAAAGACTAAGTTCTAAAAAAAATTAAAGTAATACTCACTCTAGGAAAAGTATACACACACATACACATTTAAAATTATTTTGTCCAAATAAATAAGAAGTATTAATACAAATTGACTCCTTAAAGCAAATAGTTTGGACATCATTTTAAAATTTTATAAAGGGAAAAACATAATGTTTACAATAAATAAATAATTATTGATACGATAGAGGTGTTATACTACAGTAATATAACTATTACATAAACATACTAAATAACAAACTAACCTTAACACCAATAAAGGATGAGTGGCAGTCATTTTCCTGACAGCAAGTTCCAATTCAACAGCACGCTTTGGCCAGTCTTTAACATTTATAGGTGTAGCAGCTAATGCTGTTAGGAGACAATGGGACATAACATCAAGAGTACTTGTGCCAGCCACTGTCAAATTAAATATAATTTCAGCACCTTATGGATAAGTTTTAAATAATAATAATAATAAAAATGTTCTTATCACTAGTAAAATAATACCAAGAGAAAGGTATTACTAAAAAATAAATACTGGTTGTATAGATGATAAAAAAGCATTAATATTAAAAGAATAATATAAGGCTAATAAATATACAATTATCATATTTGGTTTAAAATTTTTCTACAAGTTAAATCGAGTGCAGTAATACAATATCTATATATATATAATGATACAGCCTTCGACGCTTGTTATAATTTTCTCTGTAGGAATCCGGCATGGGGGGATAGCGTAGTTGAAGCCTAGAACCTGAAGTGTCTCTCTGGGAAATTCTTCATTCGTTAGGTTAACAACAGTTTTCTGTAGAGAGTCTTCATATATGTTGTTGAGAGTCGTCNATTTATAAATTATTTATTAAGAATTTATTAAACTTGAAAATTAAACAGAGAAAAATTATGTAATTATTTTGATGAGGACATAATTTAGATGAAGAAAACCCCAACAGCTAAACTATATATTGCAGCACTTCATCAGGGTCAGAGAAAAACACTCTTAATTTTAAAGATATACATCTATGTAGATTAACCAAAAAACTTTTTCCCCACAAAATAGTTTCTTTTTAATTTCCTTATTTTTTCCAAATTTTTAAGTTTTAAAAGTAGAGAATTTGTTAGGGTTCGGTCAAGGTTAATCCAAAAACTGTCTCCTCCTCAGGTTACGCATCCTAAATAATTCTTACCTATTTCCCAGGTATTGCCCCTTTGATGCAGGCCGCTCTCCCTTTGTACCTACCTCCTCATATCCCCCACCCTTCACCTGCCCATCTTAAGTTTTCCTAATTTCTAATCCTTACCTCTCAGTCATGAAGATTTGTTCCACTTGACAATATATCCCCTCTCCCCTTCATGATAGGTAGGTATGGTGAACTTCCTAACATATTGTTATTGTTTTTCTAAGAATTTCATATCATATTACTTTTAGTTACATATATTTCATGTAATAATAATGTAAATCACATATTTTTTTCTTTTTCTCATGTTTTCTGACATTGTAAGATGGCTTATAATGTAAGCCAAGCTTTGGCAGATAATAAAAAAAGAGCATTTTTTAAAATTCTATTTCTTTTGGATCAACCTTGACCAAACCCCTACAAATTCTCAACTAATAATCTCTATGGTCAAAAACTCTCCATTTGAACTTTTACTATTTGCTCTTGTAATTAGTCTATGTATCTAAATGGATCCTCAAATTTTTAGACTATTTTTCGTTTTTATTGCAATAAAATCCATGGAAAATTTAATAAAGAATAATGGAATATAAATTTTTAGTTTGTGGCTAATTTCCAATGTTTTATCTTTCAAAATTGATAAGTTATTCTTAAACTTAAGCTCAGTGAATAATAACTCTATATTTGGTTTTACTTAATTTCATCAATTTCATTTAAAATTCTGAATTGATTATTGTTTTTGTATTCATTTTTAACAAACCAAAATTTCTCAGTTAGGATATATAATGAATATGCCAAAAAATAACTTTGTATCATTTTCTTTATGGATTATATTTTGGCTTATATTGTAAACCAATAATCAAGGCTGAAATGAACCACCAAATGGGAAATATATAATAAGAGTATAAGAATGGAACTATAAATATAAGAATAAAGTACAAATACAATAATATAGAACGTCAGTTTATACATATGTGTAAAATAAAGGATAAGAAATGTTGAAGGGAATTGAACAAAACAGTAACTAAAACTAGAATTAATAGAGTAATAAATATTATTAGTTAACTATAGTTAGATATAAGTACTTATAACAAGGTACAGACAAATCAGCATGGTAAATGAGCCTGTTCACAAGGCAGATATACAGGTTGAAGGAAAGAGAAAATAAATACGCCTGAGTTTTGTTAACAAGAGTTTTTTTGTTTAAGAATTTGGAAAATATTGGAATAGATTGTGAAATTGTAATCATTGATGGAAGTGAGATTAAGATTTTTATGGAAAAATTCTGAAATCAGCCTTTTGATAAGAAACTAGAAAAAAAAGCTTGATTCATTTTTCCAGTAAGCTCTTTCTAGCTGAGCTATATTCAAAGTTTTTTCCTTTACTTAAATTTCAGCTGCATTAAGTCCTTCATTAAATTTACTGATTGTTTCCAAACATAACTTGGTGGATTTAAAGAGTATCCCTAGCATTTGGTTACTTGCAGTGATTTCCTTTAAATTCGCTAATACTTCCTTGTATAAGTGCTGAGAGAGGGCTCAATGACATAACTTTTCTGAGACACCTTATCTGTTCTAGGTATTGAGAATAGATGTATTTATTGTTAAGAGAACCAGTTAGATAGAATAAGTTATAACATTAGCTCCTCAATTGAAGTTACAAAATTGTCTACCATTTTTGTCACCGGTCACTGTTTCACTTAAAAACTCAAGAAAAAAAGTTAAAATTCAAAATCTTATTACCGATAAATATGTGTGCATGCATATTAACTAGCACTATACCAATTTTTATGGAAAAAACAGAAATTTAACCTGTAAAAAATTAAAACTTCACAGAGACAATGTGCATTGCTTGGCTGCTCGAGCTTGATTCAGAAACTTTATACATGTATTTTAAAAAATTTTGCAACTAAAGATAGGTGTTAATATTCAATTAAATATAAACCTGGTTGATGACTGCTACAGAATAGGGTGGACCTCAGATAAGAGGCCAGTCTTCTTAAGTTCAACTTGAATCTCTTAAACTAGAAAATTTGGAATTTTGAAACAGGAGCTACTGATAAAATGCTATTCTTTAAAATAGATAGATCTGTCAAAGAAAGACAGTTTTGTAGGTCAGCTCTGACTTTTCTAATCCAGCTACAGTGAATAGGGAAAAACCCATTCATAAAATTTGGAAAAATTATTTTTGAGGAGACTGTCTACTTTCTGAAAAAAATTAAAGGCTATCTTTGACAAAAGCTACCCTCTGACAAGATGCTTTTATCCCAAAAAGAAAAGAAAACTTACTGAGGGTATAACTCCCAAAAGCAAAATAAAAAAATCAGTTTTTTTTTGTTTTTTTTTTGTTTTTTTTGTAAGTATAGCTTCAAAAAGCCCTAAAACTTCAACATCGAAGATAAGAAAATTGCACTGAGGTAAACTTAATCTGTAGTCAAGCCTCCAGTTCTCAATGAAGACATAAACTCATAGGATATTTTACTGCTAGCTAATAAGGACCTTTAGCAGTCACCGACGCTCCAGCCAGGAGTGTCTTCTTGGATAACCAGTGTCGATTATACTAGTGATTTAGAATCTCGAAGTTTAAAAATTTGTGGGACAATGCAGGTAAGGAAGTAAATTTCAGTAAGTCGGTCATAATAAATGAATATTTAAATATATGTTTTTTAAATACTTCAGGAATCAGTAATATTTATAAATTGACTGAAAGTGAGGTCTCCTTTTTTTTTAATCACTAAGCTACAAGTTTATGTGAAACACGAGATACAAATGATGTTCGATTACCTAACTAGATTAAAAATAATTTCAAAGCTTTCAAAAGCCATGCTGTTAAGAGGAAGAGTAAAGGCCGAGCTATTGGTAGACTTCTTTCTCTGGTAAATGTTAATTTTAGTAGCTAAATAGAGATCTTGGTTAGTACAAAGTAATTTGTTTTCATTGTTATAAAAATAAGACAATACACATTAATTGTAGGCAACTTATACTGGCCATCGTCTTCCCATATGAGAAAATTAAAATGTAGATTAAGTATAGACTCATATATATTTTTTGTTAAATAAATATAAATATATACACATTTTCAAAAAAATTAATAGAAAATAATAATAATATATTTGAATTAATTTTTTTTTTACAAGATAATAATGCACATTAAAATACGACAAGGTTATATATTTGTGTTGCATATATTAGTTTCAGAAATTTCAATTCTTTAACAAAACATAAATTTCTATTAGCAAGAAAGTAGAGAGGGTGGCTATTATAAGGTGAAATGATAGCAAAAAAATAATGAAACAACTAAACTAATAATAAAAAACTAAGAAACTCACTTGAAATATCAGCATAATTAGAAAAAATTTTTGAAATATTTTTTTCTTTTAAGTGTGAAATTAAACTAGGAACTCTCATATACAACTGGATCAGGAGTTGATGGCACATTTTACTCTCATTTCTAAAATTAGAGAAGAAAACAAATTGAAAAGAATTTTAAAAAACAAAATGAATGCCTAAACTATTAAATCTAACTGAAGACTTACTTAAATATAAACAGACTTTATCTTACTTAAAATGGCATATAAAAGGGTTAGATAACCAGTTTAAAGCAGTGCTTAATCCATGATTAAAAATACACCTAGGATGAAAACATAAGTAAATTAAATAATAACAGAAGACAAAAATTTTCAGGGCCCATTAAATAATTTAAACCAACACTTTCCAACCAGTATTAATAAGAAATCGACATTTAATGTATTATAGTAAAACTGTTGAAACTACTACTAGGAGGGATTATATCTTGGAGTTAAGTCAAGGCCTAAAACATTGACAACAATGACAAATTTTTTATTTTAGAAATTAGTTTTATCTCTTCTAATTTCAAGATTGAATTCCTCCTCATAAAATTCAAAAGTCAACCAACTATCTCCAAATTGACTCTTCCTACTAAGATACTAGATTATTCAATTGACATTTCTGTGAAATCCCAATGGTAATGAAACATCTTTTATCTTATTTATTAGACCACTCTATTTCATTATAAAATTTTTCAGTAATACTGAAAATTCAGGTAATGTCCCTTGGCCATTAAACATCTTTTTCTCAGCTTCTTTGTGCACAAATAGTCTCTTTATTTTTCAGATCATACAAATCTCTCTCCAAGACCCCTTGGTCAATAGGTTTTTCAAATAAGAGTCAACTGTAAACCTATTCAATGTTCACATGTGAAATTACAATTCTTGTTAATATTTATAACTATCTAGTACATTTAGAGACAGATTCATATAGAATTTACATATAGGAGTTACAGATATTTTAATAGACAAAATAATTCTATAATAATATCACTAAACCCCCCCCCCCCATACAATTCTCCCTACTATTTTTTCCTACAAGCTGATTAGAATTTAAGCTCTTAATCCCAAAATTAATGAATTTTCATATGTTCTTCATTTTCCTCATCAATGATGCCTTTCAATAAAAAATTAATTCCTAATCTAATAGTAAATAAATCATTTCTAACCTAAATAATTCTTAAGCCCAAACTCTCCATGGTCCTATACAAACTCGCCTTGATAGGTGTTAATTGATAGCTGTTTACATTAGGTTATTTTATTCCCAATAATATTTACTTTCTTAAATCTTAAAATACTTGACTGCCTAATTAATTTTAATGAATGAATGAAAAAAATTGCTTTTTAAGAAAAAAAATGAATTTACATAATGCTTAATCATGGCCTCATGCATATGGTCAATAGACAAAGCAGACTATCTGATGAACGCTGAGAGGTATGGTGTGCTCCACTCACACATGACACTCATGATACCACTAATTTGATTTCACAACTAAATGGTGTCAATGCTTGTAATGAAGTAATGCATAAACCAATTGACTTATTTTTTATAATATTTATAAAATCATATGAAAATTAATTAAATACACCAATGAAATACTGATCAGTAAATTTAAGCATACATTAATTAACACATAAGGCATAAAAATAAAACAAAATTACAAGGTGCTGTGCAGAGATGATCCCCTGACCATAAGATGTTGTGCAAGCGGTGCTGCATGGCTGATATCAGTTGCTCGGATACAATTTTCCAAAAACGACAACCTATTTGAAATGCAGTGTCTTGAATTTAGCACTCCGTTATTTTCTAGTTGTATACTTTCTGCTACAATGTAATCAACCATACATGTTAACTGAAAATATTTAAAAAAATTAACATAAAAATAATGTATTTTGTTAAATATTTGTAATCAATACTTCAATATAAATACCAAAAAACAGAAATATCCTCTTAAGAATCATTACAAAAATTATTCAAATGTATGTATGTATGTATACAGATGCACGCACGCACTCACACAAACACACACGCACACAAATGCCTAGCAACAGTTAGTTATTGTTCTTACATAACATAACATAAGCATTAGTTTTTACATGGGCTTTACAACAATGTTACCTTAACAAAGGGCAAGAGATCCCCGAAAATTAATATAAAACTTAAGTAATTTGTCAAATATTTGCAATCAATACTTCAATATAAATACCAAAAAACTGAAATATCCTGTTAAGAATCATTACAAAAATTATTCAAATGTATGTATGTATGTATACAGATGCACGCACGCACTCACACACACACACACACACACAAATGCTTAGCAACACTTAGTTATTGTTCTTACATAACATAGCATAAGCATTAGTTCTTACATGAACTTTACAACAATGTTACCTTAACAAAGGGCAAGAGATCCCCGAAAATTTTACTCCTAGTGATTTTTTTTTCTTTTGTGTGCACTGCATTCTTCTTGATTTTGCTGTGTAACTACTAAAATATTTCTTTTGCCAATAAACAAAGTTGTGTTGAGTTGCTTTGCTCTAAACTAAACATAATATCACTACAACCAGAAGACTTTTGTACTCTCACTTGATATATTAGGTAATACACCATATACTCTCTCATTTACAAACTTTTCCAATCATTTGCAATTTTAAAAAAAATATATTAAAAAAAAATAGGTAAGGGGAAGCAGGCAACATGGTAGTTTATAAGAAAACAGCAGATTGATTTCTTATTGAGCTATAGATAAATTAAGATATATATTTGATACTTAATTTACATATAAAATTTGAAAATAGTTCATGTTTCATCAGAACTTAGTAGAAACTTGACTCACAGGCACTACAAGTTTATAGAAATTATGTAAATTTTTAAGAAAAAATAACTTACCTGTTCTAAATTAAGATCCAATACATTTTCAGGTTGGTAATGTTTTGCTGTGTGCTTCTCCCTTCCTTGCCATAACTTGGGATTACAAGTTAATGCCTTCAAGAAATCAAGAATTGGAGTGGGATCATATCTGAGAGACAAAAATTGTTTTAAATTTGAATAAAATAAAAACAATAAGGGTATTTTAATTGAAAGATAAAAAAAATGTGGAACATTTTTCTAATTTTATTTTTCAAAAATGTTCAATGGACCTTTAAAGTTAACTTTATGTATTCAATCACTATAATATGGCAAGTGTTTTTGCATTTTGGTAAGTGTGCATTTTGATACCAACAAAGGAGCACATAAGTATAGATAAAGATAAAGTATAAGTATTGATAAAATTTAAGATTTTAACTAAGTAATTTATTATGTCAGTCAGCTGAATTTTCATTAAAACAAGTAGCAAATGTCTCAACAATAGCTTGGAGTGTCATGAGATAGGTCATACCTGTCCAAGACTAAGGTATATTATTAAAAGAATCCTTTGTGATACATACATTTTATTTTTTTATGAATATTATTTTTTTGTGGTATTTAATCCCATGGAAATTTTAACAATTATTAGTGCAAGGCAACAGAATAAAAAATCTAACTGTTCCAGCCAGAACTTGAACCTGGATCTCCTGCTATCCGGGCCAGTGCATTTACCAATTATGCTACCAGGATAAGTCTGTTAAGTTATTAAATTCCCCAGTGTCGAGAGTCTAACATAATAGGTAAATGCACCGGCCCGGATAGCAGGAGATCCAGGTTCGAGTCCTGGCTGGGACAGATAGATTTTTTATTCTGTTCTCTTGCACTAAAAATTGTTAAAATTTATGTGGGATTAAATACCACAAAAAATAATATTTATAAAATTAAAAAGTAAATAACGAGAGTCATTTAAACAGCTTGACAATGTCGGAGGTTAGACTCTCGACACTAGTTATTTAATAACTTATCAGACTTGTCCTGGTAGCATAATTAGTTAATGCACCGGCCCGGATAGCAGGAGATCCAGGTTCGAGTCCTGGCTGGGACAGATAGATTTTTTATTCTGTTCTCTTGCACTAAAAATTGTTAAAATTTATGTGGGATTAAATACCACAAAAAATAATATTTATAAAATTAAAAAGTAAATAACGAGAGTCATTTAAACAGCTTGACTAGGTCAGCTCCTCCAAGCATAAGACGATATATTCGTCGGCCTCGGAGGTTAGACTCTCGACACTAGTGCAGGGAATTTAATAACTTATCAGACTTGTCCTGGTAGCATAATAGGTAAATGCACCGGCCCGGATAGCAGGAGATCCAGGTTCAAGTCCTGGCTGGGACAGTTAAATTTTTTTTTCTGTTCCCTTACACTAAAAATTGTAATACTTTTTTTTTGTTATTTATTTATTATATCTTGTACAACTACATTTTGTAAATGGCTCACAATATTGTCAATTGTCTGTGAAAATAATATGGAGGAGAGAATGGCCAGTGCAACAACTCTTTCGCAACTTGGTGATTAAAAAAAAAGAATATCAATAAAAATAATAATGATAATAAATAGAAAATCGTATTTGCTACAAAATTTTATCATTCCTACCTTGAGAGGGATTCTTTTTTAAGAAGCATTTCTACACAATTGCTAAGAGTTTGCCAACTTGCATGATGAGTGAGAAGAGTTAGTAAATATGGTCGACATTGAAGGGAACCAATATCATGAGAAGAAAATAATAATTTCATCTGAAAAGAAGATTTTAATATTATAGCACAAGTAAATCAACAGTTTCTAATTCTCCTATAACTAATCATATGAAGAGAAACAAATTTAAAGGGACAAAATTCAATATTCAATACAAGCTTAAATAAAAGTGTTAACAGAAGAAGAATAATGAAGCATAATTCTCATTTTTCACTTAAGATTGGTGGAAAGGCTCATGGGATACGTTCGGGTCTCGCAATCCTGGCGCTGTGGGTTCAAATCCATCCTAGGGCAGGCTTTTATCGATAAATAAAAACTTGTCCTGAACCATGGATATTTGGAATGGGATGGGAAACTGTAGATAGGCACTCCTTTCATTACCCGAAGTTCAGTTTGTAAGAAGGATTTTTCTATTGAGGGGTTGGGGTAGATAATCCCTTTGAAGAAGAGATTCTTTTAGGTGTCCTAAGTAATTCTCTATTTTTTCTTGATAATTACAGATGTGTTGGCCCCGAGAGGAGAAAGAGTAAGGTAAGGACCTCTTGGTGTGCGGAGGTTGGCAGATGGAATAATGTAAATACTGCTGTTTATTTGTGGACTTGATGTGACAAAGTGGTTGTTTACTAGTTTTATCAAGATCTAAAAAAAGTTGCTTCATTTTTAGATATTTTCCATGTGAACTTTAAGGTAAACACTTTACTCAGGTCATATAGAAATGTGGGATTCCTGTTCGTGGGTCCAAATCATAAAAATAATCCCGATATCTTTTCCAAACGAGGGGTTGCAAAGGGCAGGGTGGTAGAAAAATTTGTTCACATTGGCCCATCTATAAACTGGCTTAAGGAGGGGCCATTTTAGTACCCATGGCATAATTGCCAGTATGCCTATTATACTTTATCACTAATTAATTCATGGCTCCATGATCTGAGTCAACACTCCCACAAATAAGCACAGTATTATACCAGCCACTGATAATTTTTAATACATGCATTGATAATATCACACACTTAAAAATCTTAACTTCAGTGTGAAATATCCCGTAACTATAGAACAGACTATTGTAGTTGTTTACAAGGTAAAATACACAAACTGTTGCGGGGTCTATTATGATGAAACAAGCCAATATTTGGATAAAAGAGTAAGGCAACATTTGTTCGATGTGAGGGAGGGGAATAATAACTCTGCCTTTCTGAACATGCAAGTAAGCATGTACACGCAATTGATCTCCAAGTAGATAATATAAAGATTTATTATTTATTTATAAAGATAAAGATACTTGAAAGGGAGATGGACAACAAATGTAGCAAGTTTTATGAAGCTGTACATATTGTCTGAATTTCTTCCATTAACTGATACAATAAATTACAAGATTCTCTCCATCATATATGTATCAGTCACCAACCTTATTTAAATAACTTAATTTAAATTTAAAGTGTGTTCAAAATAAATTAAGTTTATCAGAAAATTACAAGAGCTTAAATAAATTAAAATGCAATAATAAAGAAGCACAACATAGCAAAAGTATACCACTCAAGAATTTGATTACAATGAAATCAAAACTCATAAAACTCATTTAAATTTTTGATACTTAGGATAGTACAATGATAAAATATTAATATATTTTATAAAGATTTAAAAATCACAAAGCATTACATAATAAATACGGCTATACCTGGAGATCCATATTAGAGCCAAGAATTTCAGGCTCTAATTTGACAAATTTATCAACCAGTTTACCAGCTTCTGATTTTGGGCATGCCATGAGTTTTTTCATTGTTGTAGTCAATTCAGTCATATTTTCTTCAGTAGACATATCTATCAAACATACAAATAAAAAATACAGGAGCAAGCAATCAAATAAGAAATTTATAAAAAATAATAAAGAAATTAACACAGAGCCACCCCTTGAGATGTCATTCATGTTTGTAATTTGAACACCCTACAACAGAGAGTTTGAATAAAGCATGTAAAACTTGCTCTAATGAACATGAAGAAAATGAATGTAGTTCACCTTCATACTGTATAAATTCTAAACCTCCCCACTCACCATTGGCCTGGGATTATCCCACTTTGCTGGTCAAAAAGGAAATCAATCAAATACATCTCTAACTGTGTAAAGAAATATAAATAACCAGCTGAGGCAAGGAACTTTTCTAAAATAAGAGTAGCTCACTGTTTCTTAACTTCATTCACTCAAATTGGTTTTAAAAAAAGTATCATACATAAAAAGTCTACTGAGAACCACAAAAGTGAAAGGAAATTGTTTTAAATCTATTTAGGGATGATATAGAGGTTGCATTTCCTGTTTTAATTTATTTTATTGGCAACCAGTTTCAGTGTCACCACACCATCATCAGGCACCATAGAGTTTCACAAGATAGAAGCGACACACGTGCTCGTTGGGATACTGAAAGGAGAACCCTATCTTGCAACACTCTGTAGTGCCTGATGATGGTGTAATACTGAAGCCAGATAGACAACATCCCTAATGTGATTAATTTTCCTGTAACTTCCAGAAAAAAAGAAATATCTTAAATCTATCTGTCCAGACAGAAGGTTTCCTCTCTATTAGCACCATGACTTGATGCTCCACTCCCCATTCATTTCCCATTCCCCTGATGGGTAAGAACCCCCAAATTCCCTCTCTCTACCACTTCCTAGTGCTCCCGCCTAAGCCTGATGAGGTAGGCTCAGTAGTTAGGTAGCCAGATTACTTTTCACTATAACTCCGGGAGTTACAATGAAAAGTAAACTGGCTACCCACGCCCGGAGTGGAAAAACTGCCCTCCTTTTGGAAAAGATTTATGGATAATTGCTAAACAAGATTTATATCCTTCCTCAATAAATGATTTCTATTCAACTTGAAGTGTAATAAAAAGCAACTCCTAATAAATTTAAAATGAAAAATAAACTTTGTTACTTGTATATCAGCCTGAATGACCATATCTATATAACAGAATTTTTATTTCTGGAAATCTAAATGATCATGTAAAATATGTAATTTATACATCATACATAGTGCTCATAACTACTACATAAAGAAATACAGTGGTCATAACTTTCATTGATTTGAATGACCGCTGTATGATAACCTGGCGTTTAAATTAGACATAGCTATAATAAACCATTTTTAAAATTTTTTTGGTTTCTTTCACAATATCCACAATCTTTCACTACACACATATACACCACAAATCTGACATTTAATAATCCCATGATAAATACTTTAAAAAATATAATAAAACCTTAGATGATAATATTTATTGTCTGAGATTTTATCAGTTTTTTTAATATAGGAGTAAAAATCTTTCTTTTTTTTTTTATTATATCTTTATCTGTATTTCTACCTTTAAATTAATCCAAAATTGTCCCTAAGAATTTTGTATTTTTGACTTCTTCAATTTTTATATTTTTTTAAAGAAACATCTAATTGTGTAAATCCATCGCTTTTCATTTTAAAAATCACTTAAAGTATTTTTAGTGTAATAAAGTAAGGATAAATTCCTTGATCTTCATTATAAAATTAGAAAAATTCTAGGAAAAATGTTGGAGGGGAGAACAGCAATGTTGGTATACCATCCCATATGTGTGTGTATGTGCGCATGTTATTACTAAGCATACCTTATACAGCATGTTATTTTAAAAATTTTATATGTATA
>KZ808430.1:53848-64610 GCA_000696205.2 Oncopeltus fasciatus | reverse complement strand
ATATATATAAAAGAAACTTCTCAAGAGTAAAAATAAGTTTTTACTGTTTAATTTGGAACAGTAACTTAGTTAAGTAACCTCATTCATTAATTTCTGACAAATAAAACCTCTTAAGTAATGACTTTTGTTGTGGTATTTAATCCCAAGTAAATTTTATACAAGAAATGCAATGGAGTTTGAGTCTAACTCCCTTGTATTTCTTGTATAACTTCTTAAGTTTAATTGTTTAAAACATTTTACATTGAATCAAAATTGAGTGCCAGACAAAGAGGGATCAATCTATAAGTATTTAAGTAAGAAACATATTAACACACAGATCTATATATCAACAAAAATCGACCAAACCATGTTAATCGCATCTTCCCCTTCATTCAATAAACTAATCTACACTACTAAATATAAGAAAAGCAAGATATTCTTACATTTTATAAAAATTTTAAATATTTGTCAGTATTAATGGAGTTCATTATCTTTTATTTGTTTATGATGTCTTTTTATATTTTACTTATTTATCCTTCTTTTCAACTAATCGGTATCATGGATGGAGGGGCTATTTATAGGTAACCACCCAATTCTTAGTATTCTTGGTTCTGGTCCAGCTTTTATTTTTTCTTAATAAAAGCTTGACCAGGGTGGGATTTAAACCCACAGCACCAGGATTGAAAGACCTGAAGGGTCACCTCGGTTACCCTGGCATCCCATTAATATGATTTGTGAAATATAACAATAACTTCATCTTTTAATGCATCATACTTTAAAATATATATTTAATGCTCAAAAAAATTAAATTTTCAAGGAAAAGATAAAATACCTGCTTTAAAAGATTTTTTAAACTCCAAAGCTATGTCTTGTTTGTTCAAGTACTGCTTAAGAAGATCCACAAGAGCTTTTGGTTTAATATAAGGAAAATCATAGTCGATTATAGCCTAAAAATAATTAAATTTATCAAATAAACATGGATATAATTTTATAACCTTAAAGATCAAATAATAAGTTTATCAAATAAGTATAGATACAATCATACATACTGTAGCTAGCATATGAAGACTTTGTGAAAAGGGGTGAAGAGTTGTTAAAAGGCGAAATAGAGGACATGAAAACTGAGGCTTAGCCAAAATATGACAGATAAAATATTGATCAGTAGTTGCTCTTTTCAGAAGATAGCGCATTACTTCTTTTAGAAAGGATCTGTTCTTAGGAATACCATCTTGTGCCTTGATTTCATGCACCAGAGTCTAAAACATTTACAGAAATATAATTTTAAATAAATAATACAAAATAAATAAATAAATGTAGCATTTCTACATGAGGGAGCAGAAAAGTTCAATTTCAACTAGAAATCCTTAAAAAATTATTTAAATTGCTACTGCAAATAGCCCCAACACAATACTAATTAGTAACAAAATATTATAATATAATACTTTGCTTTAATATAATTGCTGGCTGGTGGAAATTAAAATTGGTTGAAATAAATGAGAAATGGTAACAAACCTCCATAGTTTGGGTTTTATTGTATTTTAGTAAAATTTTATGGTTTATACTTAATATTTTAAGGACTGGTTTAGTTGTTGAATTGTTAAAATAGTTGAAACATATAATGTTGACTATTTTATTGACAATTATTAAAACAATTTTATATTTGTATTTATTCATTTATTAATTTATTTTTATCTTTAATGATATTGTTCTATGTGANTGTTTAACTATGTGCAATATGTTATTAATTATGATTTATTTATTTTAATAATTTAATAGAACGGTAATAATTTATGTCAACAGAGCACAAAGCACTGAAGAGTGGGCCTTGAAAACACTCGGCATTTAAAAATAAATGTGTTAACTGTAGAGGTTTGTGACCACTTACCATTTATTTCAACCACCTAGAATATAATACTTTATTTACTACACTACTAACTTTTGTTACCAATATAAATTATAATAACAAATAATAATATTAATATAAATTATGAATACAAAAAACAGCTAGTTCAAATACAAATCATTAATAAAAATAGCCTATTGATTACAATCATAATGTCACTCAATATTATAGAAAATCTTTAATTTGAAAAGCCATGGAGAAATAAATTTAAAGGAGGTTAGTTATAATAGCATGTACATGTCTACATTAAAGAAATTTTTTAATTATTAGATGTTTATTTGTTGGGATTCGGTCAAGGTAGATCCAGAAAAATACAAATTTAAAAAATTAGTATTTTTTAAATTATTTGCCAGCGTTTTGGCTTACATTGTAAGCCATCTTCAGGGCTATCATAAATGCGAGAGGGGAACACCGTATCCCTAAGATCCCATTTTCATGAATACTGACCAGTCATGAAAATGCGAAATTAGGGACACAACATTCCCCTCTCCTCTTGATTCCCCTCTCCTCCGCCTGAAGATTGCTTACAATGTAAGCCAAAACGTAGGCAAATAATTTAAAAAATACACATTCTTTAAAATTAGTATTTTTCTGGATCTACCTTGACCGAACCCCAACAAAAAAACATCTAATAATAATTTTTACGGTCAAAAAACTCTCCATTTAGAAATTTGTAATACTCGAGATGTAAACAGGGACAGTATAATCCTCGACCCCAATTACAATTTTAACATTAATCGATGAAATTAGAAGATATAAAATTCACATTGCTGTTCTCCAAGAAAGTGTTATAAAAAAGGCCATTATATTATAATTCATAGTTGTATAATATAATAATAATCTTAAGGCCAAGTCGTGGGGTAAGCAATTATGTTTCTGTATCACTGATTTTCGCATGATGGTCTCCTCTATAATGTGATACCTTTAATACGCCTTAGGATGAAATTTGAAATCTTTATTTTAAGCATCTACACACTGACAATAGTTTCCTCAAATTAATTAGTAAAGAAACTTTTATGATGAAATGAAAAAATAAAAAATAATTCTTGAAGACTTAAATACACAAAATGTAAGGGAAACATAATTCAAGCCTGATAGGTCATCACAGCCCCCAATGACAATTATCTCATTATAGCTTAACAAGACAGAGTACCTTAAAGAATTAAGCAAGTTGCACTTCCATTAAAGAAATTCTACAATATAAACTTTAAAATAATGTCAATATTTAACTTGTTAAGTGAAAGGGTAAATAATAATAAAGTAAAATGGCTATGATGTGAAGGCCTTAAGAGACTTCTTTCATGATGTAAAGTGAATAAAATAATTATATCCCTGATTTATAAAAAAGTAGATATCTTAGAATGAGCGAATTATAGAGCTATATCTCTTTTGTCTACCACGTAAAAGATTTTTAAAGTACAAATCATCCAAGAATGCCATTCCCAGATAGAGGAATGAAGATATCAAGCTGGTTTCTACAAAAATATACAACTGATTATAAACAAAAATCTAAATTCAGATAAGAGGAAGTAAAAGAATATAATTTGCAATTCAACCTTTTATTTATTGATTATAAAGAAGCACATACGAATGATAATATTTATATTAATATTTTATTTGGTTGTGGTATTTTATCCCACGTAAATTTTAAACAATTAATGAGAGGGAATAGAATAAAAAATCTAACTGTCCCAGCCAGGAATCGAACCTGGATCTNAATACCACAACCAAATAAAATATTTATAAAGAAAAAATTAAATAAAGTAAATGAGGAGAGTCGACAAAATGTATGACAATGTCAGCTCCTTCGAGTACAAGACGAAATTCTCGCCTTTCTCGTGGGTTAGGCTCTTGCTAGTGTAGAGGGAATTGAATGAGACAACTAACGCGTCCTGGTGGTGTAATGGTTAAGCACGCCGGCCCGGATAGCAGGAGATCCAGGTTCGATTCCTGGCTGGGACAGATAGTTTTTTATATTATATTCCCTCTCATTAATTGTTTAAGATAATATTAATAGCTTTACTGGATATAGGAATATCTGAAACGGGTCTGCCTTATTACTAGCTTAGGCCTAAGTTACATGTTTGATTAATCTACTTAGTGTCAGACCTCACTGAAGAATTTATAGTCATAAAGATGTACATCAGGGGAATGCCTCTTATTTATAAGACCTTCTTTTGCTAAATTCTTGCAGAATATCTCTATAGTTAGATGCCTTCTTTGTTTTTCAGGAAACCACAAAATTTATAGCTATATTCCATACTCACTGATAAATAATAATTTATTAAATGCCGCAAACTATGTCAAACAAGACTTGCCTTGTGTTATATGCACATACCAACTGCTCTGGTAAAATTAAGGGTAAAAAGTCCCTAAGGATAAGATAAAATAACAAAAAAATAGTTTTTGCTTTACTTTGATCAGGCTAAGTTATCCATTAAGTTCTGAACCTTTGCAAGTTGTTTCTTGTATGCTTTTGCAACCTGTTTTGTTTATTTCTTCTACAACAGTTCCAGGGCTATATGAAGTCACTTATTCAGTGACTGAAATTTCATTTAATTACATTTATCAAGGCACAATGGGTTCAGTATTCTGAGTAAGGTCAATTATGTTAGTTACTCGCTGATTGGGAAATTTCTGTTAAAGGGAAGGGGGAGTGCTTCTATTGAACAATTGAGTAGGTTTATTCAAACAGTAAATTCTTCACTAAACTGTTATGCCATTCTATTAAAAATAGAACATTTAAAGAATTAAACTAGGATCTCTTTTCCATTGGGGAGAGAAAGAAATCGAAAAAAAAATAAATAAATAAATAAACTACACTTGGACTGTTTTTGCTTAATGTAAAAATAAAATATTTTTTTAATAGTTATTTTACTAAGTAATGGTGGAAGAATGTTATGATAATGGTAAAAAAATGATAAAGTTATTTACCCCCATCTTCAATCTGAAGCACTACCAGAGGAAAAAAAAAAAAAAAAAAAGAATGAAGATTGTAATCTATTTCAGTTATAATGTAATAAAATATTTTTAAGGCATTATTTTGAGTTGTTTACAAATAATAATGTCTTCATTCATAAGATAGTAAGAATTATCGAGATCTGTCATCACATAGCTTTGAGCTATATGCCCAACAATTTCACTGAAGTAATACTTTCATAACAACCTGGTTTATCAGTAATCAGGGAGAAATTCATAAGCAAAAGTTTAGAATTTGTTCAAAAACTATTTTATTCACTCAATTCTTCATAGTATAAATTCAACTATTCCTTAATGAAATTTCTGGAAGATCCAAAATGATATAAAATTTACAAATTACCTCCCATGTGTTTAAAATGAAGTCCAATGATACACATTTATAAGCTTATAATTATAAAACATATTAAATATCAATAACTTCGAGAAGAGATTTATGTAAAGCAGAGGATAAAGTACAATCCAAGAATTTTAGCAGAAGGCTCAAAGGTTCTTCCTTAGCAAGGGCAGAAATTTTTAAAATATAAATTTCTTTTATCATGTATGTTTTTATAATGATTTAAGCTTGGAATGAAGATTTTGTGAAAGATTATAAGAAATTTTAATATGAGGCATTTTAACTCCCAATAAAAAAACTCTTTGGTACTAAATGAACATGTCTATTTTTCTTATTAGCCTTAAAGAAGAGAATGAAATTTGCTGAGGAATCAAATTTGATAATCCAGTAATATTTACTTTGATACTATAGCAAATAAAAGAAAAATGATTTTGTTTTTATATTTAATGAGATGCACTAATAGGTTTTTTCACTGCTCATTGAACAGAAAAACTGCTGCGCTTTTCTTGACTTAGTAGTTTAACATTAACATGCATTGATAAAATAAATAATATAATATGATAAATATTTGATAAAAGTATTAGTAAATATTAATTAATAGTAAATACTTTATGCGATTATAAAAGCATAAGGTATTTACTAAATACATTTTCAACATTCCATAAGCCCTAACTCATTGGGAGGCCATAGTTCTATTATACAACTATTCACTACAAGTTTATAGAAATTATGTAAATTTTTAAGAAAANCTTTCTCTGGAGTTACATAAAAAACTGATCTAATGTACAATAAAGCCAAAATTTATTTTTATACAATATAAAAGAATTTGAGTAGAAATAATTTTTTAATTTATTATCAATGAAATTCTAAATGATAGTAAGACAAGTGATTGCTGAAAATTTCTGAATTATTTTGGAAATATTAATTATTGAAAAATTTACATATAACTTTAAGAAATCTACTCCACAGCAAAAGTACATGGTTTTATCATTGTTAATTGAATGATTAATGAGAACTGCATATGCCACTTTATAAAACTATCAGTATAAATAAATGTTAAAACATAAATGAAATCATATTTGTCAGTGATAAAGAGAGTGATAAATAAAAATAATGTGAATAAGTGCTAAATTTATATAATATTGTAATATTTACCCTTTGAAGCTGAGTGAAAGAAATTTTTGCATTTTTTTGTTCATATATGTCATGAGAAGAGCTAAAAATTCGGTCTAATGCAGCAATACCTTCTTCATCACTTAAATAAACAGTCTCTGATCGAATTCTTCGCTCTGGCTTTTCTATAATAAATAAAACCAATGAAAGAAAATAAATGTGAGTGGGGTGTGTGTGTGTGTGTGTGTGAGAGAGAAAGAGAGAGTGAGAGAGAGGATTAAATAAAATTAATTATAAACAATCGGTAATATCAAATAAAATATTTTTTTTGAATTCAAAAAACCTGATACGAAACGACATTACTTCAGAATTTTCTAAAAATCAGAGGTTATTAAAATAAAATAGTTAAGAGGAGATGAGGACTTTAATAAATCTACTATTATTTATTTTATTTCTGATAAGAGTTTAATCTAACTATTTGCTGGAATTGGAGTGTTTTAAGCTAGAAAAATCACTAATTGTAATTTTACTTTTTTAGATTTATGTCAAATAATCATTCTAGTTTAATTGACTCAATTTTATTGTTTAACTGCAGAAATCATTAGGATGGAATTATTAATGAATTGATTTAATATAATTCACCTATTACTTCAAATATATTATTATTTAAGTAATTATTTTGAGGTAATTAACTGTATTTTAATGAAATTAATAAATATAACAGTTTGTGAAAAGAAGGTCAAATACTGAATTGGGTTCCTCATTTTAAAAGAGGAGGCTCACTTAAGGTAAGTACATTTTTTCTTGAATAATATGATTTTTTTCTAAAAACATTTATGGCACAGGATAGCTAAAAAATTAATTTGTGCACTTTTTAATGTTAAGGAATTGGGAAACAGGTGAAGAGATGACCTGGCATGAATGGGAAGGGGCCAATTGAAGGATGCCAGATGCTTCCTTGCTTCTGGAAAGGGAAGTAGGTTTACGCATAAATAACTATTAGAGAACCTTCTAGGCCTGTCTTGGCCTTTCCCTGAAGTTATAAAAGCAGCTCGCCAGCTGCCCCCTTGTAAGTGATAAGTTAGTCTCCGTCTGTGTTAGTTTATGTGCAAGATTACATGTTAGTAAAGACAGTAGATTTTATTGTTATCTTTAATTAGTAGATAAAATTATTTATTATAATAAATTAGCTTTCTTTTATCTTTGTTTTTAATTATTATTGACCTGTAGCCCATAACATAATATTCTATAATTGTTAAATAACAATAATGCTGATGAATATATTAACGATTTTTCAATATTTTCACAATTTAAGGTATGAACCACTCTTTTTCTAACCTGATTTGATCTATTAAACAAATTCATCAAACTGTTCAAAAAAATAAACTTCAATACTAAATTTGAATTCTGATTTATTTTACTACCAGCTTGATTCCTTCTGAAAAATCCACTTGTTTGAATCAGCTTGAACTAAGAGCTAGACTTTCCTATACGGAAATCTATCACTATCAATGAGTAGACTTGTTTTATTGATGATGTCTGAGTTCGGAAAATCGTGTACTGAGTGATAATTACTGGGTTCTCAGGATGGATCGGTCCTGAATGGTTTAACAATTAATAAATTTACTTTAATGTGTGATGAATGAATCTACTGTAATATCAAGTGTACTGTGTTTATAAATTGCCTTTGGTGAAAAAAAATAAATAAATAAATAAAAAAAACTACCTGACATCACATAAATGAATTACAATAACAATACTGGTAATTTATGGCAGGTATTTTAAAAATACACATCACTAAAACATATATACACTCACATACATAAAAGAAGAATCAACAGGGTTAAAAAGGGATAGAATAAGCAACAGCTGAGGAATTAATTTTAAGATATCACATGCACATCATTGATAAGTTCACATGTCAAAAAGTGCCTAATTTATTCTCAATAAGAACAAATATATAAAAAAAGAAAGGATAACATTACGTAATGATTGCACTATTAATGTGTAACATAAACAGTATGTAATAAAGAAAGCATGCAACTACATAAAAACATCTAAAAATGTTATGTTGAATTACAATAGAACAATTAAAAAAACCTAAGTTTAGATATTACTGAAGCTTAGTTCAATTACTTAGATAGTGGATGGTGGATGAAGATCTAAGTGAACGGATTACTGAAACAAATCCAAGTTTCCATTAAATACCCATCAGAAGGACCATTGTTTAAAACATCATTAAATTTAAACAGAATAAAAAATCTAACTGTCCCAGCCAGGATTCGAACCTGGATCCCCTGCTATCCGGGCCGGTGCATTAGCCACTTATGCTACCGGAACAGGTCAGATAAGTTATTAAATTCAGTTATTAAATTAAATAAAGTGGCTAATGCACCGGCCCTGATAGCAGGGGATCCAGGTTCGAATCCTGGCTGGGACAGTTAGATTTTTTATTCTGTTCCCTTGCACTAAAAATTATCTGAACATACTTTACTTTAAAGATTCATTTTAGCCTTCATACCAATGATATGAAAATGAAAAACATAAAGAATCTGATGGATACAGACTTTTAGAAGCAGAAAATTACAAGTGAACTGGGTGAAGTATATATCAAAGCAGTTAGACAATTATTTGCCATACATGCCTCAAAAAGGCAATGAATTCTTACAAACAATTAACATAAGAATTGTTTGCACCTTTCTGAAACTAGGTCTTAATATATTGAAAATTAGCCTAGAGTAAAAATTACATGGAAAACAGATTGATTGTTCTAAAATGAAGGATCACTAAAAACCAAGTATCTCTTTTAAATTCCAAGAGCCTTTTTCCAAGAGTCCCAAATGGATCCCCTGGTAAAGCTAGTAAATGCTCTTTAAATTTAGGAACCATTTATATCACAATAATTTTAAATTGAGAAGTTGTTTAAGACAGTGTAAAATAAATTTCACTTAAGTTTATCTTAAGAAATTTCTTTTAATTTAATCAATATGGAGTAAATTGTTGACCGTCAAGTTTTATGAACAGAGGATTGTAGGGAATTCGATCATGGTAGTTGAAGAATTAAAAACTAATTTGTAACCAAAAAAGTTTTTATTTTAGTCAACGTTTCAGCCTGAATTTCAGGCCTTTATCAGGACTGAATAAGAAAAAGAAACATACATAATAACATAGAAACATGTCTATATGTGATAATCTAACAAAGAAAAATGAATGAAAATATGAAACCGTGTGTAATAAACTATATAAAATGGATACTGAATATATTGGAAAGAAAAAAAATTATCTAATATTCTGAAAGAAAGAGAGAATTTTTCTCAGGTAGAACCTCAGATTTGTTTAATGATAAAAGATATGTTATAAAAGTTTAGAGGAATGCATGACATGAAAAATTCAAATACAAATAATCATCAACTGAAAAAACTAAGGAATTTGCTTTAGGTTATCTTGGTATTCCAAGTATATAGCCTTAAAGCTTTAATGGATTTTTACAATTGATAAATTTTAAAACATATGATAGGTTATTTGTATATTAAATATAAAAATAGAAAATTATATTTTATTTTGATGAGTAGTAAGAACACAGAATAAAAAGATAATGCTCCAAACAATTTTTGTTTTTTGACTTGAGAATTGGCAAAGGCCTGAACTTCATTGTTTATTACTAAAATCGTGAAATCAAATAAATAAACAATTAATGAGAGGGAATAGAATAAAAAAATCTATCTGTCCCTGCCAGGACTCGAACCTGGATCTCCTGCTATCCTGGGCCGGTATGCTAAATCATTACACCGCCTGGACGAGCTAGATAACTCATTAAATTCCCAACTCAATATCGAGAGCCTAACCCACGAGAAAGACAAATACATCGTCTTAAACTCGAAGGAGCTAATACTGTCAAGCTATTTGTCGACACTTGTCATTTACTTTTTTAATTTTTCTAAATAAAAATTTATTTGGTTGTGGTTTATTATCCTCATCTACCTAGATAGATTTTTTTATTCTATTCCCTCTCATTAATCGTTTAAAATTTATGTGGGATAATAAACCACTTACAGAGCAGCCATGAATAATACTAAACTGATTCTTGATTTTGAAAATAGAAAGAAAAATATTTTATAAACTTTTTTGAAAATAAATTTTATTTATTTAAAAGTAATACTAAGTAATTTATTATTCATTTATTATATGCTTAATTTTGGGGATATTCTATCTTAAAGAAAGAAATGTTCTACATTTGCTACTAAATGGTTCCAAATCAAGCCTTTACTAAACCTTTTACAAAAGAATATATTTGAAAAAAATATAAATCACAAAATGCTTCAAGTTTTATATATTTATATACATTTTTTTTTTGGCAAGTTTTATTTTTGATACGTATGTCTAAAAAAACATTTAAATTGTTTCATCAATTTTTAGACTCAAAAATTTTTAAAAAATGTACAAAAAAAATTGTT
>KZ808430.1:43331-53482 GCA_000696205.2 Oncopeltus fasciatus | reverse complement strand
ATTAAAAAAAAAAAAAAAATTAATATCAATAGTATTTTTTTTTTTCTTAAATCCTTAGCTTTAATTTTATTTTTATCAGAAATTAAATAATTATACCCAAGGAGGGCTATAGAATGCAAAAAAGTTTATCAATAATTTCTAAAAACACATTAAAACTACATTTTAATATATAAACAGTTTAAAATAATTCTTATCTGATATCAATTAAGAAATAATTAAAGAATGCCTGTAATTTATTTGAAATATTACTAGTTATTTTAGCAATTCAAATTCCTCCTGCAATAATAATTTTTTTTTTAGCATACCTTTCTTGATTGGAATACTTTCAACCTCCATTGGTTGTGGGCGGATAGGTTCCTGTAGATCTAAAACCCTGATAAAAGTCTCACCACCTAAAGCACCTCGTTTATGCTGGACTTCAACTAACTGTATCATGTATTGCTTGTCAATGACAGCTTCTTGTACAGAAAGCCTATCTGTCATCACTGCTTCATCTAAAGTTGAAAGAAGCTTACTGCCAACAATATAAAGAACAAAAGTAATTAATAACGATGAGGAATTATAATTAAAGGAAAATATTAAACCAAATTTATGGTTCAGGTAAAACTCCACTTCCATTTGTCGAATTACCCAAAATATGTCTTTAATCAATAAACAAACCGTGTTGATTTACATTACTCTAAACTAATATTACAATATTTACACTTAAAACCTACACTGAGGTAATCTCCACTTCTATTGGTCCGATTTTGCATTTAATAGCTATATGATGAATTTAATTTTTTTTAAAAGTAAAAGCTGTGGCCAGTATACCACTGCCAGACACAGGCACATGCAGGCATATAAACTTTAGATACTATTATTAGATGTTTTTTGTTGGGGTTCAGTCAAAGTAGATCCAAAAAAATATACATATTTTTTGAATTATCTGTCAATGTTTTGGCTTACATTTCAAGCAATCTTCAGGATTATCATGAAGGCGAGAGGGGACGTCATGTCACTATTATCCCATTTTCGTGACTGTCATGTGGTCATGAAAATGGAATCTTAGTGACACGACGTCCCCCTCTCGCCTTCATGATAGCCCTGAAGATGGCCTACAATGTAAGCCAAAATTTTGGGATATAATTTTTTAGAAAAAATTTTTAATTTGTATTTTTTGGATCTACCTTGACCGAACCCCAACAAAAAACATCTAATAATAATATCTATGGTCAAAAAACCTCTCCATTTAGATTGGTATTGGTATATAATGGTTTATTTTTGGTGTCTAATAGGAAGGTCGGAAAAAATAATTCCATGAGAACAACCTCAATATATTCTTGGAATTAGCTCCAATTGTTAAATTACTGAAGTTTTTATTTAATTTATTATTTTTTTTAAATGGCGTGTCAATCTTTGGTCATTTACGACAGGGAGATATTTTTAGAAGCGGGAAAAAATTTTCAAGAAGAAGAATTTCTTAGCAATAGGCCATGGTGAGGTATAATGAATTGTTAATGCGAATAGTTATGGATGGAATTATTAATTTCTTTGTACTTGGAAACTATGAAATTTATAAGAAAAAAAATCGAGGGAAAATGGAAAAGAAGCATACTTAAAATGCATTTAGATAAGATTTAATAGCCTGCCCTCTTTCAGAAAGTTCATTACAGAGTCGATGACTTTATCGTCATCCAATAGAATTATTTGGTCTCTACTCTCAAGGTTGGATAACAAATTATAGGAGGAAAATTATTCCTTATTTATTTATTATTATATTTAATAAGAGGCATCGAAAAAAAAATAGTGCTATAAAGACATTAAAATGTAATATTATTCATGTCTAGCACTTTTTATAATAATATTCTCAGGGAAAAATGTATTTTTTCACACTCAATTAAATCTCTAAATAGAAAGCAGCCAATCATGCAGTTATTCATCAGAAATATAAAATCCTTTTAATAATAATGAAACAAAATTTATACTTAATGAAGAAACTTATTAATTTCTTAACTTTTTATTTTTAGTTATTTTAAACTTTATTTCTTTTATTTTGTAAAGTTTATTCATTTATTTGTATTCTATTTCTTTTAAAACGACAATTTTATAGATAACTTACAATTATAAGATTACTTTATCACTTTATTGGTCACAGATTCTAAACGAAAATTGGGCTATCTGAAAAGTGTTTTGCTATACATTTTAGGCCTCAAGCAGTTTTAACGATTTTCATAAAGCCTGCAATAAATGCTCTATTAGAAGGCTTTCAGTAGCTCCAAGTTGTTCTATGCTTCAGGAAAAAAACAAAAAAAACCACAGTAGGGATCTAATGAGAATTCACATTTTCTACCAGTTGATTAATATAACAGCTCAATGAGGAAGGATTGGTTAGGGATTCTAAGAGTAATTCTAAGAAATAAAAACTAATTTGTGATTAAAAAAGGTTTTTATGAACACCAACCTAAATTTCAGGCCTATTTCAGGGTATAGGGGTGGCAGGAAAGGGTCTTCTGCCCTACGATAACTAATACAATATAATATTAGAAAGATAATTAAATATTCAGTTATGATTTAATTACACTGGGGAATATATTTTTTGTTGAGTTAGATCTGACACTGTATTTTTCACTAATTCTTGGCATCTGAATAGGAGAATAACCACAGATTTAGTCTATCACGTCAACTTTTTAAACTATAGGATATCCTCAGAAATCATAAAAATCATGCATTTAAAAGAACATAAAGTAAAAACATACCAACTATACAGTTTACAAAACATTTAATGTAAGTAAAAGTAATAATCAAGTTCATACATATAAAATTATTTATTTAATGAACAGTACTTAAAAATTGAGATAAAAATTTGGGTTTGTAGCTTTCTCTGGAGTTGTTTAGTTTGTGTACATTCTTGCTTGATGCTCCAACAATAGTCAGTCATCATATGTACGTCCCATCTACCTTGATACCTTGCTTCCATGACCCTCGTTGTTGGAGTCGCTTTCATCTGCACCATATCCGTATTCCCTTTCTTACAGAGGGAAATTCATTGAAAACTGGCACGGGGACTTCGGCTGAATGTGGTATAGGGCGTATAGCTAACAGTAAACTCGGATACTCTATTTTACATTTGTTTTTCTTGTTATATCCCGATGTTTTCACTATACAAAAGTAACAATCACTTGAATGATCTTTGGGCTCGCGCCGAATCATAGGTATACCAAATGGAAGCTTGGCACGTGTTCCCTTGGTCCACATTCGTAAACCCTCAACAAACTGTTTACACATTTTATGAGGTGCACATGCTTTATCTTGATCACCAAGTTTCACTTTATATTGGGCAAAATATGCTTGTCTGACAAATGTAATGATGTGTGTCCTTTGACTGGGAATGGTAAAACTGCCACATATATAACAAAACGAATCGGAGCTGTTTTCGCACTTTCGACGTGTAGGAGCAGAGGTAGCCATAAGGAAACGTTTCAGTTCAAACATACTGTGTGTGGTTCTGTACACTTCCGTAACGAAATACTAAATACTGCTTACCGACACACAACGTCTCAGTTCAAACACACCATGTAGTTCTGTACACTTCCGTAACGAAATACTAAATACTGCTTACCGACACACAACGTTTCACCACAGTATAACAGATGTAACTAAACAGTCAGGTCTGGACCAGCATGCGCCCCACCCACATTGAAATCGAACGTGACATGATCGAAGAAAACTATAAACACTTTTGAAACCAGCGTGCATTTTTATCTAAAACAGCTAAAAAATCCAACTCAACAGAAATTGAAAAAAGTGTTATCCTAGAGTAGGAGACACTTTCCCTCCATCACTCCCATTGACCTGAAGAAGGCCTAAAATATAGGCAAATAATAAAAACTTTTTGTTTTACAAATTTGTTTTTTTATTTTTTCAAATTCTAAAACCGAATCCCTGACTAACCATCCCTCATAAAGTTCAAGGGTCAACTGAATATCTCTGCAATAGCTAAATATTTTGCCTTATGACTTTCCTGTTAAGAAAATATAATAAAATAATTCTTGTAAGTGGATTACACATTGTATTGTTAATTTGATTTTAAGAAATATGAAAGTTTTAAGTAAATAGTGCTACAATAGAGCTACTAAGGCTCTTGTTATATGAATAATTTAGTTTTGATTACACGGACAAATAAGTTTTTGTGAGTAGTCCAGACCAGATGTTTATTTATTAATGTGGGACCATTTTTGTTTCTAGTCTTAATTATTCATTAACATAATGTGCTTAAAATAGCTTTTTACCTCATGGAGGCAATTGGAATCCCAAATGACTGTATGAACAGAATAAGTTGACTAATCTCAAGATCTTGTAGAGCAGCTTCTACAAGCCGAGGAACATGTGAGCGTATCATGCGCAGTTTCAACCAGTCAGGAATGAGTAATGCTTCCTCAGAAGTATCTACCAAGAAACCCTACAAAATAATAGAAAAAATAGCTCAGCTACTTGGTGCATTTCTTTTAATTAAAGTGAAGAGCAACAAAATAAAATGAAATAAAAATGTTAAAATGAGAAAAATTTGAAAAACACAGGAAACCTGCAGGAAAATACCTTAAAGTAAGAAGTAATTTTGATACAAGTTCAATTCTTAATATAATTATTTCTTTGAATAATTAATTAGATATTAGAAGAATTTGTTTAGATTAATTTTGAAGTAATTGTAATAAATAGTTTTATTTTAAACTAGAGATAAAATATACCTTTGGTGCATTTAAATAATCTTGAGGGAACCAAGTGTCTAAAAGGTGATAATACTGGTCTCTATGAGTCCACAGATTAACTGATTCTGGGCCATAGGTGAGGAGTATCACCATAGCATGAACAACTAGTATATGCACAGTGCATTCCTCCCCTGAAGGCCATGTCACCAAAACTTGATCCTGTGACTCAGACCAGGTATATTTCTCTTTCCGAGGCTCTCTTGCCTTAAAGAAAAAGCCTTTGATTAAAACAAATCCAGTTTAAAAATAAAATGAAAAACAGAGTAAGAACTAATTAAATTCCTCATTGTATATAATCACTGGTAGTTTGTGAGTCCATTCATTTGGGAGAGGAAAACAAATGGCTCTTTTGTGACTTCCACATAATAACTTTTATTTGTTGCTTAATGTTTTGAGTTAAAAGAGCTTGTGAACAGAAAGATTAAAAACTTACCAGTGGAAGAAAAAAGATTGCTCATCAAGAATTTCATCAAAAAGGTTTTCTAAGACTGAAAAATAATTAAAAAATGTACAGGGGAAGACTCATCAGTCCTATTCCAAAGAATTTTGTAAATCAAATAAGCACTTCAGAATGATAGTCACACTAAGCGTTTCAGGTTCCCCTCTTAAGATACAGCAAAATAATATTATTTTTAGTTAACCAAGTGCATTTATATTCCATACAGTATTTTATTGTATGAAATCTTCACCAGCTATAAAAATAAAAATTGTATCACATAAACCAAGGATACAGATAAACGCAAGCAACTTTTAAGGTGATTACCAATTTATATATGAATTCATTAATAATAAAATCACTTTTCTTAACCTCTTAATTAAAAGAAGCATCAAATTTTCTGAAAACCAACATAGCAGCACATATTCACAATAAACTTTTACAATAATTAATTTCCAAATCAGGTACACAGAAAAAATTTTAGAAAAGAAGAAAAATAGGGTAGCATGGAAGTCATTTGGGCCAACCACGACAGAATGCTCCTAATCCATCTGATGATCCATGGGCTGGTTCTATTTAATAGTTGTCTTTTGCCAGAAAAATGGAAAAAGGATAATAAATAAGTCATCAACACAATTAGTGATTTTAAAAAAAGTTATAATTCTACCATCTTTAGCTTAGCAGCCTGAATTGCTTTTCAAAGATATATGACCAATCTTTAAAAATATGTGAAAATTTAAGTTCTTTAAATTTCACAGGTATGTACTTCTTGTTTAATATTATTAAGCCTAGGATTTTATTGAAACAGTCTTTTATCAGGCATTCTGAAAGCTTATATTGCTGTATATTCAAAAATATTTCTGTGTAATAATTTTCATCTGTTGTTCTCAATCTCTTCATATTAAAATAGATTTTTAGAACAGCTAATATAAATATTAATAAAATAAATTAGGGGAACTCACAACAGATCATAATCAAGTGTTATCTCAAGAACAGCTCACTTGTACGATATAAACTCTCATTTTAAACGATATTGGTTTTGAAACTCAATAAATTTGCCATTACCAACAACAAATTTCATTTTTTTCAAAAATGTTGTTAAGATTTCTTAAAGTGTATACTGTTATTTCTACATCCACAAAAGTGTTAAAAATTTAAACTTAAAGAAGGTAATACTTTCAAAATTTTTATAATTTAATACAAGAAATGCAATGGAATAGAATAAAAAAATCGTATTACCTACAGCCGGGACTCGAACCCGGGTCTTCGGAAGCAGGAAACCTGGGTTGGAGTCCCGGCTGTAGGTGGTAAGATTTTTTTTATTCTATTCCCTTGCATTTCTTGTATAAAATTAATGTAGGATTAAATACCACAACTAAAATAAGTATTTTCACAATTTAATTTTTTGAGCACCAATAATTAGCAAATAATAATGCACTCCTGTAATTTAATGTATATTTCTATCAATTTATAAAGAAAACCTCATTCAGATGAAATCATTTTTTAAATATTAAAAATGTAGAAAAGAGTTATCAAATAATATTCAATACTTTGCACTTAATATTTATTTTTCCCCAAATTGCTAAGCGCTTTAAGAATCAATGATTCCATCTTTGAAGCTCAATAATCTTATAATGAGTGCTCCTGACTTGGTAGCTCTGGGTGCACCTAGAAAATATGGGAAGCAGTTTTGGAATCAGGATGGGAGGACAGAATCGCTTCATCATCTGCAAGAGGGCCAAGAGGGTATTAAGATGAATGCGGTTTAAAGAATAAACAGGATAGGTCCCAGCACTCTGGCCTGTGGAATGCCCGCTTTCACAGGGAAGTGATCAAAGTAATCTGATCTTTGCCAGGTGGAGGTCTTCGAGCTGTAGGTGCTGAGTCCTGCTTTTTGGTGGACTGGGTCCGCTGCTTCAAATCTTTGTAGGCTTGGCAGCCTACATAATAGCGGGATGGTTTTTCTGGCAAAGGGCACAGACAGCAGGTGTTTTGCAAGACTTCTGACAGTTCTCTGTGAGATGTGTCGTTCCACATTTGACACATCAAGCACTATGCTAGTAGTATCTTTTTGGGTGACCAAATTCTTGGCATTTGTGACACTGAACAATGTCTCTTCGAGGAAGGGGTTTCTCCACTCACATTTTGCAATGGTAAAGTGAGGTTATGCCATACACTTCTTGATGTTTTTGGGCTCGAGATCCACAAAAAACATGGACAGCGGAGTTTTTATAGGGGCGTCCTTACCACTTAAATATTATGGAATGTACAGTAATATAAGCTTTCAGAATGTCTGATAAAAGACTTTTAAAAAAATCCGAAGCTAACTAATATTAAACAAGAAGTACTATTGGCTGAAATATTAGTGACATTTCTAACCTGAAGGAAGGTTGGTGAGTTCCTCTCTGATACAGTCAAGAGGGGTACTCAACCACTCAAGTGGAGATGGCAAATGACAATCCTGACTGCACACACTTCCTTGAATTGGTATGTTAGTCTCTTTTAGATAATTGACATACCTCTGAAGGTGCAGGGCTATCTGGCATTATTTTAGTATCATGCTGACGGTTCGCACAAGTGTATCGCTCATGGACAACTCACTCATCAAGTTGATTGTACATCAGGTGAAAGTTTTGTAAGTTTCTCACATAGATGAAAGGTAGTCGGGGTATACATTGAGTACCAGTTTCCATCTCCTCTCCAGTAATGTTTTGAAGAGGCTGAAATGGGTTAACTGTCGTGAACGGGGATAAGTTCTCATTCTCATCTGTCACTTCGTTAGCGGGGGGCTGGATGTTTACTCCTTCAGAAGTGCTGGGGCATGTTTGTATTTGGTTTCTCTTCGAGTACTACTGGGAGAAAGCCACCTCTTATCTTTAGGAGGGGTCATGGGTGCACTATGATGCTTCCCTTTTCCCCATCCACTAGCAATCACATGATGATGATTGCCTCCCATAATTTATATATTAATTTATTAAAAAATAAAAATGAAAGAGAGTAGAGTGGCCTAGTCTTGAACCTGAAACGCTAGGTTATGAGTCTTGCACAGAGCCTCCTACCCACCCGAATTAGTGATAACGGGAGGCTATGAGAGACTAATCCCTCCTAGAGGGTTGATGTGGCACGGAGAGGTCTACCCCTGTCATCCCCAGTGCTCCTCAACAGCTACAAAACTGGTTCACTTTACTCACTGTTTAAAGGGTGATCCTCAAGACATACTCGCTGAAACTACACACACATGTCACTAACACTTAACTGTAAATTTCTGCAGAGTATGAGATCACAAATCTTTCTACAACTGGTATAATGAAGTTGGAAATTTGAAACTCAATATAGAGGTGTTCACTGATCAACAGCTAAATTGCTACTGTTAAAATTTATTATTAGTTACATAATAATAATCTTTTTACCGTTTCTTCTTCCAGGTTGGACCGTGTCAAATTGGTGTTATTTGCCGAGCTTTCGCCATCATGTGATGGCTTCTTCAGGGCTGAAAAGAGAATAAGAGTTGTAAGAGAGATATTTAAAATCCAGGTGGTATATAAATACCATGTTTTATACACCAGGTGGTGTATAATCCTGGCGCAGCCCGGTCCTTGGGCGAAGCCTGCCTTCCCATTGGTTGATACTGTGTTCTGGCGGCTGGTCTCTAGAGTAGTCAGGTGGCTGGTCTCCAGGGACCACCTGACTACTCCAGAGACCAGCCGCCAAAACACAGTATCAACCAATGGGAAGGCAGGCTTCGCCCAAGGACCGGACTGCGCCGGGATGATACACCACCTGGTGTATAAAACATGGTATTTATATACCACCTGGATTTTAAATATCTCTCTTACAACTCTTATTCTCTTTTCAGCCCTGAAGAAGCCATCATATGATGTGCGAAAGCTTGGCAAATAACACCAATTTGACACGGTCCAACCCGGAAGAAGAAACGGTAAATACTTCTGACGACCGTCGAAGCCTTCGTGAACATAATAATAATATGTATTAGAGGAAATTAAAAAATCATCAACACTTTTTAAAAAACATTAACTGCTATTATTAACCTCAATAACTACATTATATCATAAAAAAAAAAAAAAAAAAAAAAAAAGCTAATTAACAATGTACAACAAATATTTACCTTAGTTAGGTATGCAAAAAAAATAGTTAGAAAAGCTTCTATCGCTGGATTTGGAGCATCAGCAGGGGTGAGAATTGATGACATTATAGTGCTTCTTTCAACAATCAGTTGAGCCATGTCAAGAACAAGATCTCCCATTTCTGTGAGCCCACAAATACCATGCTCAGCCAAGAAGCAAAGATAAGATGTAATGAGGTCAGGCTCATTTTCAACTTGACATGCACTTCGGAGAGAATCAATTATCTGAAAATAAATAATATAAAAATAAGTACTAATGCAGTGAAATTATGGTCAGATATCATAATTGCCAAAGTTAGAAAGAATTTCAAGCTAATATAGAGTATTAAAAATCTAACCTTTTCATTTTTATTTTACTGCTTGACTTATTATAATTTTTTGTTATAGGTAAATGATTTCATTAATTTTATTAATAATGACGAGTAGCCAGACAGATTAATAAATCACCTGCTTAGTCAAAACAAGCCATTAAATACAGAAAATGTCAAGGACAAACGCTTAAGAAAGACCGCAATGATACAGCAGGAAAGAGTTTGGAGTCGAACACTAAAAGGCAAAAGAGAGAGTTTGTTGACCGTAGATATTATTCTAAGATGATTTTAGTTGGGGTTCGGTCGAGGTAGATCCAAAAAACACAAATAAAAAAAAAGTATTTTTTTAATGAAAGATTATCTGCCAACGTTTCGGCTTACATTGTAAGCCATCTTCAGGGCTGTAGAAATACAATGTCATGAGAATACAGTAATATTTGAAATTAGTATAATAGAGAATTATAATATAATGTGATATCAAGAGTATGAAAGTAGAAAGCTGTGTAAGACAA
>KZ808430.1:21657-32589 GCA_000696205.2 Oncopeltus fasciatus | reverse complement strand
CACGCACGCACGCACGAACGCACGCAAGCACGCACGCACGCACGCACGCACGCACGCACGCACGCACGCACGCACGCACGCACGCACGCACGCACGCACACGAACACGCACACGCACACGCACACACACACACACAAAATTTAAAACCTTGAACATAATATTAAGAAATTATTTTAATGTCATGTTAATCACCATTATTTTATATTTCAAGATACTTGAACTTTTCCCCCACCTGTAATTCTCATAATTTTCAATGAGATAAAAAAGTGTTTAAATACTTTGTATTGCAATTTTTTTTAAAGAGAAAAATAAAGATTTAAAAACAAGTTGTACCTGAGTGCACCATCTGAATTGTGGACAAGATCAGCAAGCCATGGCATGCTTTGTGAAGCACCTTGTCTCTGAATTATGTCTAAAAGGAAGTCAGGAGCTCGAGATCGACAAAGTAAATGCCCAAGGCGAAGAGGATTATTGAGTGACTTGATAGCTTCAAGACTTGGTGGAGGAGGTCTGCGTGGAGGACCCAATGGATCTAATGAGATAAGTTGAGGGACGAGAAGTGAAGTTTCCTCAGTTATTTCCATCTATTTTAACATTTTAAAAAATGCACTGAAAATTATTCTATAATAATTTATTTTCTGAAATAACTAAAGCTCTATTACAATATTTATTCTTTGGTATTTTAATTATCAAAATTGAAAAAAAAAATGCACTTTTATGTTTAAATTATTTCTTACCACTCATTACAATAACATAAATTCACAAAGTTTAATTTGTCATTTATGAAAAAGTAAACTAAAACAAAATGGCTGCATTCAAATCATTAGGTAACATCCAATTCTAAAGGGACTTAAAAAAATTTAGAATTATAAGAAACCTAATTTTATTTCAGTTAAAATAAATTAAAACTCTTAAGCATTTTATGAAATTTAAAAAATCTATAATATTTTTAAAGCCTTTTATTTGTGATAGATATGAAAGAATTATGATAAACACTATTAGAACTAAGGATTTTCTTACAATTGAGAAAAAAAAGAAAGAACTACCAGGCCAGCAGAAGGTTTTTCAGTCACTAAGTTATTAGTTAGTGAGAGGGAGTGAGAGAGATAGAGATTCTCTCAATTAAGCACGATAGCACCAGCAAAATGGGATCTAAATTTCAGAAATAGATTGTTGCTTCATAAAGCAGCTTATCTTCCAGTGGTGTATGCTGCACAAGCAGGTGGATGGTTGAGAATTGAATCACAAAAAAAAAATTTGATTCAATCCAAATGAATAGCTCTAATACTGGTTACTGGAGCATATTGAACAGCATCTGCAGCGCCTCTACAGGTTATAGCCGAGCAAATGCAAAAGAAGTTGTGCTTTACAGTGTAAAAGAAGTTGAGCTCTACAATGCAAAATACAAACTGGAAAGAGGACTGCCAGCAAAAGTTGGAAGTTGTGTTTTCCAATGCACAAATGCTCCCAAAAGAAGACATTAGAAATGAAGTTGAGAAAGCAGCTTTAAGTGAATGGCAAAAATGCTGGGCTGAGGGAATGGAAGAGTAGCAAGAGTAGACACACATAAGAGTTTTCCCATATGAGTGTCGCTCTTCCATTCCCTCAGTCTTCTATCTGAAGAAAGGGAACCATCTATGGAATGGTTAGAGACCAATAATTGCACTACATACATTCTTAGTGGACTTAACGGTAAGCTCCACTTCTTTAACAGAAAAGAAAATCCATCATGCGAACGGGGAGTAGATCTAGGGGATTTCCACCTGCTGATTTTGGACTGCCCTATCCACAATATAGAAAGAAAAAGATTGGCTAGAGAATATGGACTGGTTGAATGGCTGCCACCAGCATTGAAAGGTGGGTTCTCCGCAGAAAAATTGACTTAGGGTAACTTTCTGGAGACCAGTTACATGTAGCTAGATTACTATCGCCATAACCCATATTATAGTTTGACCCTCAGATATTGTTCGTTTCTCCTGCATTTTGAAGCCTAATAAGGTTTAAACATACCCTTCAACTGATGGGCAGCCAGGTCTTTGTGATCACAAATCAAAATTTAAATTAAAGCTAAGAAATTGGAAGAACACTAGTAAAGGGGTAGCCCCAAGGTAGTATAGCAGGGATAAAGAAGAACAAAAATAAATAAATAAAAACGAGATAGAGGGAGAGAAATTAATGTGAGGGAAAGATAAAGGGAAAGGAATTATCTCATCTAACTTGTGTAGATTACAAATAAAGAAGTTCAAAGGAAGCAAGAATGAAGAAACTTGATGAGATACAATACACAATAAAAGAAAATTATTGTGGGCAAGACAACATGATAGCAACTTGCGATGAATAAGAATTTTAAACACATGTTGTAAGAACTTTTCAAAGAGAATTGTTAGAAAATGAAACTCCTGAGAATCTCACCAAGAATATATCTGAGAAATCAGAATCTTGGTTTGTAAGACACTCTTGACAAAGAAAAGATAAAAATAAAATATTTAAAAATTAAGGTTATTTTTCTTTTTTTACTGAGGTTTAATAATAATAGTGTGATCAAGTAAGCAAGAAGAGTTTCAAATATTGGTGGCATGATGTCATCAAATGGCATGAAAATTATAATACATGAATATTTAACTAAATATAGTAAAACATTATATACATATGAGATCTATTTAGTAAATGTTATAAAATAAATGTTTAATTCAAATGTACTAAAATGAAAGAACATAAAAAAAAAAAAAAAAAATTAAATTGAAGAAACAGAAAAAAGAGATAATAAATTTGCATATTTTTTTAAACAATTGTGGTGTGGAATTCATAGCTTTTTAATATATGTAGGGTTACTTGTTAATAATTACTAAAATTCATATAAAACTCTAGCACTTAATCTTTTAGACAAATATGACTCACTTTTGTTGAAGCTGCTGCAAGATAGGACTCAAATTGAAGTATATTTTGTTTTTCATGATTTAATAGTTGCAAATCATCAAATCCAGGTGGAAAAACGAAATGTGAAGTAATGCACATTTCCATCAGTGTTCTTAATGTTGGATATTTATCCCATGCTATAGCTCCAAATTTGGTCGGATTATGAGCACATAATATCAGCAGCAAAGTCCATCCCTTCCAATAGAGGGCAGAAATCGCTAATGAAGGAGGTGTATAACCTTGAGGAAGATCAATATTATCTGGATGACGGTATGTTGATAAATTGAAGACTAAATCTAAAATTTTTGTTTTCTCCACTGAAAAATAAATAAACTAACTATAACTGAAGTTAGAAATGTAATATCTTACAAGATATAGTGCGAATAAAGTAACTTAAACAATTTGAAGTAGATTGTGCTATAAACAAGTACACATTAACATATATCTAAATTCTGCATAACTTCAGTTTTTGAAACATATAAGCATTCAAAACTTCAGCAATCAGACAAATAAAATGTAGTACTAAAAATGTATAACAAAGAAGCTTATAATTTTTAATTTAATTTTTTTGGTGGAGATCAGACTTCTATTCCCAGCATCAACTTTAAGTACCAAAGTTATTTAACAGCAAGTAATATAAACACAATATTCTTTAGGAGGGTTGAAGTATTGGTTCCTCTTAAGGCTGGTTTACTAGTGTTATTTTACTTTTGAATGAAAAAAATATTTAGGCCAATATTTTGTGTGTTATACCAACACCTCATAAAATTTATTATAATACCAATACTTTTCCAATTTATTAATTAGAAATTTGGCATATAATTTAGAGGAAGCTCAGTTAAATCAATATTGAGAAATGTTTTTAAGTAATCGAGGCTTGAGTTTCTTGTGTTAGCTGTTTGTTAGTAAGCTCTCTGGTGCAGTACGTAATAGGAGTCTGTGACTAATTTAACATGACCCAGAAACTTGGTCCAGATATATAATGAACAACCTATGTCAGGGATTTTAAGCTGAAAAAAAATAGTTATTTAATGGCTGCATGTTTGAATTACTTAAATTAATTATTTAGTTAAAGTAATAATAAATAATATTCAATTTATAATAGAAATTGAATTTTTAAAATTCATTAACAAAATAATAATACTATTTAAGAAAGTATTAAATTGATTGATCTTTTATACCTTCTAGAACAGGACGTATAGGATTTATGATAGCTGCTGCTCTCTTAACAACTTGCTCTGTAATTTCAAAAGCTTCTCCTGGACTGAGAGGTAAATCCTTGGATATCCCAGTAGCCAAAATTGATACTATCGTTGATTCTAGTACTGGCACTTCACATGCCATTCTCATAAACAATGATCGATCTTGCTCAGGAGGCCATGTGTCAATTTTATAATATTGTTCAGATGGTTCTAAAAGGAGAACCTAAAAAAAAAAAAAAATTGACAAAGAGCTAAAAAAAATTAAATAAATAAAAAAGCCACCAAAATGTGTTAAATATAAAAAGGATTTGAAATCCAAACATTAAATAAAAGATCAATGCGTCTACTAGCCCACTAATCTGTATATCCTAAATAACACTCATAATTATCTCTAAATTCAGTCCATTGGAGTTGCAATAAAATGTATGTTTATATTTAAGTAAGGGCCAAAATAATAAAAAAATATGAAAACAGTATTACTTTATTTAAAACTTTATTTTGCTTTAATAATAGGGCATTTGATGCCTTTTCAAGACTTAAGAGAAAATTTTGTAAAAAAAAAAAAAAAGAAAAACACTAATAAATTAAAATTATATAAAATAAAAAGACTATTTACAAATTAAAATTGGAACTTTTCACCACTAAAGTTACATCAAAAGTTTTTTTTTTTTTTAGCTAAAATTATAATTATACCATTATAATGCAAAGCACCTGATGCACAGTAGAATGCTGGGACTGGTACCCAACCATGGTAACTAATAACTTTTGAAATATTAAGATTTAATATAAGAAGTAAATAATATAACTTACACATACCTTGATTAATTAATTGGGTAAAATATCTGCGTATTTTTTTATTGTATACCTATTTTATTTATGTCCAGCTATACCTAACTTAATTAGTGAAATTTATTGGATTATATTTAGAAGAAAATTCAGTTTGACAAATGAACTATTCTTTTTAGATTGAATTTCATCTCTTTATTTTTGTGAAATAATTAGAATGATAACTCGATCAAAATCTCTTTTCTAATCAGCATTTAGCGTTACTTATTGTATGAACAGATTTATTTAATAATCACTAATCCAAACAACTTGAAAATAGAAGCTACCTTTCCCAAAGGTTTTCTTTGTTCAGAAAAAAGTATTTTTGGAGCTCGTTAAATTTTAATAAATTCTATTAACTGCAGAACCAGTCTGAGCAAGGTGTCTGTTCTATGAAAATATCAGCTGATCCACCTGCTGTGGCAGTATCACAACCTCTCTCTCTTTCTCTCTCTCCCCCCCCCCTTCCTTAGTGACTCTCGAGAGTCACTACTAAACTAAATAGAGTCAACTATGAAGTTCTTTAGAAAAGGCAAATAAGTTGAACCTCAAGGTGAGATTCTTTGATTATGTATTTTCTTGGATATATTTAGGGCAAAACCTCATCTGCAATATTTTATTTTCCAAATTGCTTCCCAAAAGTTTAGAAGAATTTTTTTAAACATTTACCTGGTAACATTATTAATTAAATTATATTAAATAAAAAAACTTTATTGAAAGCTCATTTGGTGCTGAAGGACAGGCCAATGCAATGTAGTCATATACACTACTATTCACAAACCAGTAAGTTTATTAGTGTATATCTTAGTAGGAAACATTTTGATTAACACAAAGCACAGGTTTGGTATTCAAATAGAATTCTCAAATCTTCTTACATTTTCCTACCAATTGATATAAAACTAATAGGACAAAAATCAGTTAGTCGATCGATTTTTATAATCTGGCTAATTGTTGAAATTTCTCAAAAATCCAAGAAAGATGTTATTTAAATATATTTTTTAAAGGTCAATAACCATCAAATGCTTTCTTGAATATTTTAAAAATATTCATACTGCTATCCCATCAATGTCTTGATATTTATTTTATTTTTATTATTTAAGTTACTAAGTGTATAGGATAATTCATAAAGTTTAAAGTCAAAATCACTGGTAATATAAGGAAAGAGAGGACTAATTCTAATTTGCTAATATTAATAACATCCATTATTGAATCATTAATGTAAGCAAATACAGACAATACAAATTTATTAATCATAAATCCTGTCTAATATTACTCCCATATCCTTTGTAAAAGTTACATTTTATTTTAAAACTGAAGTCAGTTTTGAGTCCTCGGGTGCATTTTTATATTCCCAAGTCCCTAAATTTAGTAGTCTATATTATAACAGAGTGGGAGAAAACAATCACGTTTTCTTCTTTTATTTTATTATATTACATTCTTGTTGCTGACATTAGGCTATCAGAGATAAAAATTCACCATGGACAATGGCTTGAAAATCTTTCAAGATTTTACATCTATACGCCAGGGCTGATTTGACATTACAGTTGAAGATGCCTAGCTAAAAACATAACTGATGGAGGAAGATCTCACACCCTAAAGCTGGCCTAAACATATCCCACCTTCGAAAGCCGTGTTTCTCATATCCTCATCTACTCTTCATGTCTAGAAGTAAAGATACTTTACTTGGAAGATACCTTCCGTTTCCCTACTGGTAATATATAAATAATCAGGTTTGTGGAGTTTATCCTCTATAACTGTATTTTTTAAATTGACATGTAGCCCCTCACTAGAGCATATAGAGTGAACATATGTGTTTATTATCATAATCCAGATTCCTCAAGGTTGAGTAACTATTACTTCCAGTAAATGCTTCTTTTCTTAGGCTAACCTTGACAATGTTATCAAACAGAAGTATAATGAGTAATGGTAATTAAAAAAACCCATGCCAGATAACACTCTCAGATGAGAAAGCCACATAGAAAGAACTTGGGATTTATCTAAGATAATAATGTGGTCAGTGAATTATGCTTTTACAGCAGCCAGAACAGTATGCTGACCACATACCAACTCTTGTGTGCTGTAGGTTACGAATATACACGTGTTTATGAAAAGATATGTGTAAGTGCGTGCACATGTGTGTTTGTGAATAAAATAAAATTGTTTGATGACTTAAATCAAAATTCAATAAATCCCCTTTATTTATATTGAAGTATAAATTTAAAAATTTCACCTTGTGGATTCAGGTCAGATTCAACTTTATTAACTTATATTTAAGATGTCCTATAGCATAATTGCAAATGGATAACGAGTAATGGGCATTATTTTTATTCCATACCACCTAAAGAACAGCTCCTGAGGTATAGAACTAAGTATCAACAAAATCCTACACAGAAGCTTAAAAAATAATTTTTTAATTTAATGATTTATTTTAATTTTTTTTATTACTGTTTTTTTATCATATGACCAGAAAAGTTTTGATCTTTCAAAGTTTTATTTTAGCTGCCTTAATATATTTAAAAAATAAATAGGTATATTTGAAAAGATAACAGATTTTATATAATTTGTTCATCTGAAAACTAAAAAAGAAATTAACTTAAAAAATGCACTTATTGTTCTGAAGGAAAACTAATAGAAGTGATTAGCAATTATTTAACTTTTGATAATTAGTTTGCAAGAATGTTAAATGAAGCATTTTAAAGTAAAAAAAAGTATGAAAAAATTGCAGTGAGGGGAGGGAGAGTAGATTTAAGGTCAGAGTGATTAGACAGACTGCAGGGATGAGAGTGTAGGAAGCTCCAGAGACCAGTTGTCAGATGAATATAGTTTTGTCAGTTTCACAGTTCAGTGTAAAACCAAGGTAGTTGCTAGACTTGTCAGTACAGTATTAGCAGTCTGTTTAGAATTTAGTTAAAAGTTGAATCTTAATAGTCGGACTTATCAGACCAACCATGTTTAGGATCAAGGTGTTTAAATTATTACTAGACCCTAGAGGTCTCAATTTCTCTTGGTTTCTCTCCTGTTTCTCAATAATGCATTCAGATCTTGAGGGCCATTTCAATAGGACCCAATATTTATATATTTGTTCCGTTTCCTTGACTGGAAAGTCACAAAATCACACGAGGTCTTAATTCCTATGTGACTACTACAAGCACTTCCAATACGATTAATTTATGTGAGAGAACACTGGATATGTAACAAAGTTTATCAGAAGTTCCTATTTTTATAAATGCCTAAAAGATAAAAAATAATCAAAAAATTTTCACCTTTTGAATAGCATGCACAAAATCAGTAGCTGATGGTTTATATATTCCTGGTGCTGCTTCTTGGAGCCACCAAAGACAATCACTTTGAATACTTGCAATATTCATCTGCATTCTCTCCAACTGAAAAAATAAGCACAATTACAATTAATTTATTTTTTAACCCATTTATTTACAGAAAATGTACAAAATAATTGTTCTAGCCAGAAAAAAAGGAAAATTAGAGGATGGAGGGGGTAGGAAGAAGGATGGGATGGAAGAAACATGGGAATTTCCATGAATTTCTATCCAATAGGTAACAGCTGAATGGTGGTCAAGATCTAGAATACCTTTATGAAGTTGAAAGGCAGAGAAAAGGTATTCAGCAAATGAGTTGGTAATTTCTCCATCCGTCTTTACACATGATCATTTTCTCAACAAAACAAATGGAAGGGATTAGGAAGATTTACATTTTTGAATACTTGCAATTTATATTTTGAGAAGGGTAATGAAAATACTGCCAGATTCTCCCTTCTTCTCAGAATGCATATATAAGATATACTCTAGGAGTGAGAAGTTTGATTGGTGCTCAATCTGATGAATTATATTGCAGATGTATAGTTAGCTGTCATGAAGGCAAGAGGGGACTTCGTGCCTTCTGGATCAAATGTTCACGGCTATCTAGTTCATGATTATCTGAACATCATCAAATGTTCAATGAGTCATAAAACATTTGTCCAGGTGGCACAACATCCCCTCTCGCCTTCATGATAGACCTGAAGATAGGTTACGAAGAAAGCCAAAATGTCAGCAGATAATAAAAAATACACATTTTTTAAATTGTAGTTTTTGGATTAACCTTGACCAAACCCCAACAAAAACCACCTACAAACAATCTCTACAGTCAAAACTCTCCATTTTAACATAGATAACTTTATGCTTAATTTGTACCCAAGAATACATTCTGAAATCTTTTTAGTAAAGAATGCAGCTTACTGACACCAGTGATGGCTGACATAGAAGCCTTCCTAACTTTGTTGAATATTAACACACTAAAAAGAGATTGGAAAAATCAAAGATTAAATCTATCTATCTATATATAAACACACACACACACACACACACACACACACACACACATACACACACACACACACACACACACACACACACACACACACACACACACACACACACACACACACACACACACACACACACACACACACACACACACACACACACACACACACACACACACACACACACACACACACACACACACACACACACACACACACACACACACACACACACACACACACACACACACACACACACACACACACACACACACACACACACACACACACACACACACACACACACACACACACACACACACACACACACACACACACACACACACACACACACACACACACACACACACACACACACACACACACACACACACACACACACACACACACACACACACACACACACACACACACACACACACACACACACACACACACACACACACACACACACACACACACACACACACACACACACACACACACACACACACACACACACACACACACACACACACACACACACACACACACACACACACACACACACACACACACACACACACACACACACACACACACACACACACACACACACACACACACACACACACACACACACACACACACACACACACACACACACACACACACACACACACACACACACACACACACACACACACACACACACACACACACACACACACACACACACACACACACACACACACACACACACACACACACACACACACACACACACACACACACACACACACACACACACACACACACACACACACACACACACACACACACACACACACACACACACACACACACACACACACACACACACACACACACACACACACACACACACACACACACACACACACACACACACACACACACACACACACACACACACACACACACACACACACACACACACACACACACACACACACACACACACACACACACACACACACACACACACACACACACACACACACACACACACACACACACACACACACACACACACACACACACACACACACACACACACACACACACACACACACACACACACACACACACACACACACACACACACACACACACACACACACACACACACACACACACACACACACACACACACACACACACACACACACACACACACACACACACACACACACACACACACACACACACACACACACACACACACACACACACACACACACACACACACACACACACACACACACACACACACACACACACACACACACACACACACACACACACACACACACACACACACACACACACACACACACACACACACACACACACACACACACACACACACACACACACACACACACACACACACACACACACACACACACACACACACACACACACACACACACACACACACACACACACACACACACACACACACACACACACACACACACACACACACACACACACACACACACACACACACACACACACACACACACACACACACACACACACACACACACACACACACACACACACACACACACACACACACACACACACACACACACACACACACACACACACACACACACA
>KZ808430.1:8524-20602 GCA_000696205.2 Oncopeltus fasciatus | reverse complement strand
TTTTTTTTTTTTTTTTTTTTTTTTTTTTTTTTTTTTTTTTTTTTTTTTTTTTTTTTTTTTTTTGCAGAGGGGTTATAAAAATATATTAAATAATTTTTTATTCAGATTATATGATCAGAGGAGAACAGCTCCTCAAAATTGTGAGATGTAGATGTCAAACATTTGGTAGGCTTATTGAATGACCAAAGTAGAGGCGAATTCAAATCATTTTATAAATACTAAATTACTTGACAGACATATTATTTGATTAAGTATAAAACATCAAACATACTAACTTCCAAATTTTATATATTTTGTTCATATTCCAGCAAGCCTGCCCCAGAAAGAGGAATGACCCAAGTCCATGCTTATATTTGCTAGCTACTGCCCACTGCCCCACACATTATTATTCAATTTTTAAGTCAATTAAAAATCAATATTAAGAAAGTTTAGACATACTTTTATAAAAACAATAGAAATTATTAAAGAAAAAACAAATATTCACAGGCACTTCAAATTTAATCCACATACATAAATAAATATCGTTTCACCCTAATTTTAAATTTATGGCAGAACAAGAAAGCAATGAAAAAAAAAGAAAGAAAAAAGAGATTTTTGGATATCCATGTATTTTGGAATAGAAAAGAAGCCTACGTGAACATAGAAATAAATTGTTTACTAAATGGACAAAAAAGACAATACAAGAGATGTAACATTAAAATCACCCTCAGCATATAAAAATAAATATATTAACTATAATAGATATATTTATTTTTCAAAAACCAATCAGGTTGTCCAATAAGGAATATACAAAGGATGTCAAAACAAGAGTGTACAGTTTGTTTTTAGAAAATTTGTACCCTTTATCTCACAATAAGAAACATTGGGCTAGGGGGTATAATATTAATAACTAATACAAATTACAATATGAAAAATGAACCGAGTAAGGGTAATATTAAGAAGTACCATAAATGCACGTACATAAAAGGACTTGTTGAGAATATTAGGTCATTTAGGGATTTTGATGATATTGATCTTGCATTCAAACAAAACAATAATTAAATGTTTCAAATTTAAAGGTTAAGGTTGGTAGGACAACCAGTCATGCTTGGTATATAAAATAGATTGATTAAATTCTCCAGCAATATATGTTGGTGAAACTATGCAGTATTTGAAAGACAGGATATACTAACATAAAAAAGATCGCAAGAACAGTGCAACAAATGTCAATAAATCAAGTCTAGTGAAGAGCTGTCATAAGTATAAACATTAATTTTATTTTGAAGGTACCCAATCTTACATAAATAAATAACAGTAAAAAGAGGAAACTTCTAAAAAAATGTACATAGAAGAGAATATTGACAAGTCAATTAATTTTAAGACTGATACTAAGAATATGAATATGTATTAAGGGAAATTTTAAATAAAATTAACTTATAATGATGAATTTGTACTATATTTGGTTTTAATTTTTCAATTTTGGACATAAGATTGAATGGATGTATTTAAGTTTGGCTGAGTGTATATGGGTAGGTATGGTGGGTGTATAGTATATATATGTGGTTGTATGCATATTTATTTATATTAGTATATGTAATGTATTTATGTGAATATAATTGGAAGTGCATGTGAGTATTGAATATGTATCTTTTTCTTAATTAATTTCTCTTATTATAAAAATATGTCTAAATTTCTCAATTTTTCTTAATATTGGTAAAAAAAAATTGAATAATAATATGTAGGGCCATGGGTAGTAGCCTAAGAAATATTATAAACTTGGGCTTGGGTTGCTCCTATTTCTGGGGCTGGCTTGTTGGAATATGAACAAACTATACAGAATTTGGAAGGTAGGATGTTTGATATTTTGAACTCGATCAAATAACATGTCTGCCAGGTAATTTAATATTGATAGTATTATTTAAATTTACCTAAATTAGGTGGCCTGGATAAAGATCTTCCAAAAATAAAGGGATATTAATTATAACTAGACCAATTGGTGAACAATGATTCACCAATGAGATTAATTGACAAATTATCTAGGAGTGACAAATTAAATGGTGCATCACATGAGGGTATAAAATAGTTATTAATAGCATGTTATAATAAATTTTAAAGAAATATTATGCATAAGATATATCTTATAATTTTTGGTTACTATAAGACAGAATTGAATATTGGTTCAGACTGAGCCAAAACATCTCCTGTTAATCTGATGTGCAGAATAAAATATATAGTTGAAACTCAAGTTGGTTTCCTTGTTTACTTAATAAAAAATTATTAGTCTCAAGAGCAGGATAATTAATTATTCACTTAAATTAGCTCCTGAAATTGACTATCCTCCATACACTGGTCATTAAAATTCAACAAATTATAAAATTAACCTCATTAACCGAGAGAGAGAGGCATATAGAACACTTACTTAATGCACTGAAGATAGTAATTACTTAAAGCCTTAGTTTTTAGTCTCATTTTAATTAAATTACTTATTATTTCAACATCTTTTATTGAATGTGCAGTGCAGTTAACACACAACGACATAAGTAGTTCTTGAGCTGGTCTCATTAATTTAGGATTTTGAAGCCACGCTTCCAATCGTGAAGCAATAAGAAGGCGCACCTGAAAAAATACAAAATTTTAATTTTGTATGAAGCATTTAATAGTGCTTCACAACACATCTTCAATTTAATATTAATGTGTTAAGTATATCCTTGTAAGCTGATAATGATAATTAATACATAGAATACATTGTAATTGATATATTAATATAAATAAGGAAAATGCCAACAAAAAAATTACAATGAACAGTGGGTTTTCAGATTTCAGATAATCCCCTACTTCTATTCATCTGATTTTGCTCAATAATGAACATAGCCTTTCATTTTACATTTTAAAATAACATGAAGTTACATTAAGAAAAATAAATCATTTTTTTTATAAGTCACAAAATTAATATTTATGATACAGGTTATTCCCTATTGCTAGTTTTTTAATTTTGCTAAGTAACTCCTAGCATTTTATTATATTTTTAATTATCACTAAACAAATCTGTGTTGAATATGATTATTCTAAACTAAATATTATGCCAAATAAATCAAATCCCCCACTCCTATTCATAAAATTTTGCTCTGAAACAAACTAGTCTTTCGAATTACATTTAAAAGTAATATGCCATAAGTGTATAAGTGAGTACCATAAGTAATAAGTGACATGCCAAATTGTATTAAGAAAAACAAAGAATTGTGGCTGTAAAGTTAAAAATTAAGGATCAGGCAAACCCCCACTTCTATTTAAGTTCAATTAACCGAGTAATTCTTAAATATATTTTTTTTAAATAAACAAAACTGTGTAGTTTCATTCCTCCAAACTAAATATTGGAAAAATGTTCTTTCAATGTAGGTAATCCCTCATTTATATTAGTCCGATTTGTCTCAATAACAAATTTGAGGCCTAAAGAGAGATACAGGAGTTTCATACACATATAAATTTTATTAAGTATCATTTTTGGTGTCTAGAAGGTAGGATCGGAGAAAAAGTTTTTAAAAATTTCAAAAATCAATCTTAAGAACAAACTCAATAGCTATATTCCTTCACAATTCACTAAATGGCTGGAATATATAAACAGATAATGGAGTAGTATAGGATGGAGTTGTGGAGGTTCGGTAAATAAGTAAAGAATGAAAAGGAAGTTAGTGAGTGGACAGACATTAATTCATAGAATGATGCAGGGGAAAATAAAATCGACACCAACAGTAAACATGGACATGAAGTTATCCCTCGAAAGCATTTCATGATTCATATGTGAAAAGTAGTCAATGAATAAAAGGGCCACAGAAAAAAAAAAGTGGGAAAAAGATGACATAGAAATGAAGTATGTAGTAAGCAATCACTGGGATGAGTTGAAAATTAATATTATAAAAGCAAAGGTGAGTAAAGAGAGACCCCTGTTGGATGCTAACACCACAGTGGTTCCACAGAGAGCCAAAGCCTCTCACGCTCCAATGTCATGTGGCCTATCCATTTGCTCTCATCCTCATTGAATTCCTCCTGAATCCTGTGAAGAGAGATTTGATGTCTAGGGAGCAAAGAATGTAACCTTTTGGGATAAGTAGAGATTAAAGTTGTGCTTTGAGGTCAAAAAGGAGTTATGAGGTTAAAAGGAGTTTTTATGTCATAAGGGTAAAACCTTGACTGAACCCTATAAATTCCCTACTAATAATCTCTAAGGTTAAAAACTTTAATTTGTTTTCTCTTTGAGTCACACTCTCACAGGATTCAATATATTTTTTATACATGAGTTCTTCTTTGTTCCTCAAATTTCAACTTTCTCCTGTCTTTATTCATAAGTTAGATGAAAGAACTTATCCCTTTACATCTAACCATACTTTCATCCTTTTCCCTAATCTAATTTTTAAGTTCCTTGAAAGAGAAGTGAAATAATAATAGTGAAAGTTTAAAAATAATTTTCACTCCTTTATTTTTTTTTTCATTTTTACTCTCCCTTTCTCTAATTATAATTTCACTGGTTCTCCATATAATATCCTCTACTTACGGTACATCCTTTCTTGAGCAGTTTTCCACATTACAGTCAAATAAAGTATTACCTTAACACTTAAAATTATAGCATTACAAACTGGACCACCAGTCTCAAATTTTGGCATCTCCCAACTTTTTTTTTTTTTTTTGTTTGTTTGTTTTCGTTCATTCAGTTCAAGATGTACAGAGTTAAATATTCATGTATTCCAATTTGAATAATCCTGAGCAATGACATATCATCCAGACACCAATATTTAAAACTTCTACTGCTCATTTGGTTGATAACACTATTATTAGCAGTTAAATATTAAGTCATTTGGTTGTCAACAAAAACAGCAAGTAACGTTTATGCTCTCAAGCCTTGATCACACTTTTTATTCAACTTCATTAAATTGAATACAAAAAGAAACAATATTCCAAAATTGTTTCTTTTTGTTTTTATGAGTTCTCTTTCTCTTTACACCTCATTTTCTCATCAAATTCATTCTCTTTTCTTATTCTTCCTTAATTGAACTTTGCTGTTTACAGTCCATCTAAGTTAGAAGAAATAATTACTTTCAATATTGCCTTCCTCCTTATCCATTTTTATACTCCATTTATACTCGATTTTTCTCTTCATCTAATTTCTACATTCAACAAAAGTATAGGAATTATAAGTATAATTAATTATCCCTCTGTACTATTTTATCTCTCATACCTCATCTTGACCCTTAATTTTATGCACTAAATTATTTTTTTAAAACTGTACTTTGAAGTATAAACGTACATCAACTTAAATTGTTTGTAAGTAATTTTAACTATAACTTTTGATTAATGAATATAACCTCTTATGTAATCCAGTTTTTATTATGATTTATGTTATAAAAAATACACTTTTTAAGTCATTCAGGTCTTTTGAGTTAATTTGTTAGTTTTATAATTTATTTTTATATAGACTATAGTATTTCTGACATAATTGCTTTATAACTTGATAATTTCTGAGCCATTATTATTTAATTACTCAAGGTTTAAGACTTTTTAAAGTATCAAATTTGCAAAATTTGCACATTCTTCTTTCAGGAATTTATGAAGCAAAAGAGAGAACACAGCTCTAAAACTTTAGGAATAAATATAAAATAAATAAATAAACAGCATAACAATAAATGTTCATAAGTCAATAAAATATGACACAGTTTGCTTTATTAAAGCTATTTAACTAAAATAAAACTATACTTCCCAAATGTTAAAAAAAAAAATTAAATAGCTTATATAATATTTTTACATTAAAATTAAAAATTTGTACTAGATTTAACAACTTATATGACTGATGTGAATTCTATTTCAAACTATATTTCTGACATAGAGCTCATTGATAGATTTCTATCCAAAATTATGAAAAAATACTGAAGGGAATGAAGTGTAATATTTTTATAATTTCAAATTCAAGCTAAATGTTTTACCAATGTTATTTGGTAACATTGGTGTCTACCAATGTTATTTTTTTTCTTCTTTTTTCCAGGAAATGGTGCCTGTGAAACAACCAAGGTTATTTGCAAAGGAAGTTTTCCTATAGGCTTAGAGTGAAACCTATAGAATTTTCAAGTGGAAGAATTATATAAAGAGAAAGATTTACTCATTTTATAAGATGTTTACAATTTGTACCAGGGGGTACAGAATTTACTTTTCTTTCTTTGGATGAGCATTCCATAGAGAGGAAGACCATATTATGGTCACTATAATTCTATAAAAATATAATACTAAATACATAGATATGGATTAAAATTATAATTAACATAATCAAATGGCCTAGTGTAAAAAAATTCATACACATATAGGTGCACTTCAATTTGAAGTTAGCGGTAAATATCACAAAGGAAAAGTGGTCTGCATTAGAATTAGAAAATTACAAGTGGATTAGACATGTTGCATACATGACAACTTTTACGACAGCATAGAGCTGACCAACCAACCAGCTTCTTGGTATTAAAATGTTTTGCATAGAAAACCTTGAGTCATTAAGAAAAGTCAATCAATCCTTTAAAACTCCCCAAAATGAACTTCAGAAAGGGCAAAGTTTTTATATGAATGATGAAAAGGAATTTATGTCCATAACTGGAAAGACAAGCAGGATGTTATTGCTAATTCTAATGGGTTTTAAAAATATGTTTCAAAAAGAAAACAAATGTGAGTTCCTTTGAAACAAACTAGATATACAATTCATTAAAATAAGAAAATTAAAGGAGTAGACAGCCATGATCAAATGCAGTCACACTATCATGTCACTCATAGGTGCATAAAAAGGTAAGTATCCACTTATTCCATCAGATCATATACTTAATTCACATATGATTTACAATAAATATTCTCAAAAGCACTTAGATCTTAATGACTGAGAGCAGGAAATTCTTCCTGAATTTGCCAAAACCAGTTACATAACTGCAGGTAGCACCCAGAGCAGATAAAATATATTTAAATCCATAAGCTGACACAGGAAGTAAAGAAATAAGACTGAGTAAGAAGTGTAAAGTGCATATTGAGAAAAAAAGCGAAAGAGTGGATAGCCATTACGTTTTGTAACAAGTCTCAGTCAACTTTTGTCCTAAACCATATTTCAGAAAGTTAATTATAATAAATAATCTTAATACCATGTTGCAGGTCATCTTTAATATAAAATAGATATTAGAAATTAATTAACCCAAATTCGACGAATGTGGTGCTCTTAATTGTCTCATTATTGAAATTAAAATTTGTAGAAACCTGGCAAAAAGGTAGTTGGGATATAGTTTCAGATTCTGCCACTGGGAATGATATTACTCATGTTAAGTAACCAAAAATTTCACAAAAGGAATACTTTTAATATAAACAAAATATTGATATGTTTTCAGGTCTATCAGAAATTCAGTCTTGAAACATTGACTGAACTGATCAAGATTATTTTCCATTGTAATTATTTACGTTAATAAGTGATTGCGGCAGGATTATTAGAAGACCTTCTTGGCAGGCTTCTAGAAGTGAAATTTCAATAATTTATTTTAAAAATAAGAAATTTATTTTAAAAATAAGACTTTTAAGGAGACAAATATGATGAGTAACATATTTTTATCAAGAATTTTTTTTTTTTTAAGAGTGAAGTTCTTCATGACATACTCGAAGAGTATCAGATTTTGTCAAACTGTCAAGAGTGTGGAATATGAAATTGTGCTTTTTCAATATTCCTCTATTGACTGTGTCCAATACAAAATTCAAATCATTTAGGCTAGTGAAGAAGTAAAAGCTTGATGGTATATCTTAAATGACACATTAAAATAAGTTCTAGGGTTCATTATTACTCATATTCTATCAGACTGTAGACCAGTNAAAGGAAGGTATTAGAATGATAATGAGGGACAGTCTCTTTGCCAGGTTAGAAAATTGGGAACCAGTATCTCCTAGAATAATTACAGCAAATCTAGAATTATCTATAGGAAGAGTGACCATTATTCAGGTATTTGCCCCCATCAAAGATGCTAGTGTCATGGATGAAGAACAGTTTTACTTCAAGCTAGAACAAGAAGTCGTAAAAAGCCAGGTTAAGAACAGAGAAATAATTATTATGGGTGACCTCAACGCTAGGACTGGAAATGACTATGGCAGAGCAAACAGAGTTATGGAAAGGCATGGAGATGAACGAACTAAGAATGGTAATGGTTAAAGACTGATTGATATATGTGTTGACTATGATCTTCTCATTGTAAACTCATTCTTTCCACACAAAAAGATACATAAAATAACTTTTTTCCCTGAAGAAAGGAATGTAAATAGCATAATTGACTACTACATCTACAGTCGATAGATTAATAGATTATTTACAGATATCAAAGTGATAAGATGTGCAGAAATTAGCTTAGACTACCTCCTGTTAGTTGGATATACTCTAATTCTCCCCCCCCCCTCAGAAAAAAGCATCCAAAGAGCTACCAGAAAATAGATATCAATAAGACTAAGAGACCTGGAAAAAGAATGGAATACTCAAGCCTATTAGATTAAAATTCAGGTCACCATTATGGATGGAAAAGTGGATCAAATATGGCCAGGAATAAAGAAAGCAGTACTGGAGGCCGCTACTTCTACTTGCGGGATTGCTTATGTTTCACCTACATGTAAAAGATCCAAGTGGTGGAATGACAGGGTGAAGGCATCACTGGCGAGAAAGAAAGCATCATGGATAGAATACACTAGAACCTTTTTTTTTTTCTTTTTTTTTTTTAAGGATGGAGGCGGCACTACAATGAGGTGTTTTCTGGAGATTCTGAGGAAAGAACACCTAGAGAGGGTATACAGAGAGAATATGATGAGGTGATATGGGAAGAGGATGTGGAAGCAGCTGAAGAGAGATTAAGACTTGGAAAAGCACCGTATCGCCCCAGAATTCATCAAATTTGGAGGGGCAAAACTGCTGAAAGCATTGCTGTATTTTTTCAGAAGTTAATAACTGAAAAAATGATCCCTAAGGAATAGAATACAACATAATTGTGCTAATTCACAAGAAGGGAAATGCTAGCGAATGCGAGAACTACAGAGCTATATGTCTATATATTAGAAATGAAGCTGAGAGAACTAGTGGAGGATGACTTGAAGAGGAACAATAGGCCTCAACGCCAGACCCAGGACCATATCTTCTCTCTCAGAACAATAATAGATAAGTCATGGGAATGGGGAAAGAGTATTTTCTTGTCATTTATAGTCCTAAAAGCTGCCTTTGATTCGATCCCTAGACAAGAACTGGTTAATGCTCTTTTAGAGAACAATATCCCGCAAGAATTGATAGAAGCTATCAAGTTGACCTATCATGATCCCAAAGGGATAATATGGATTAATGGAAAAGAGTTTGATATGTTTGCCATTGAGAAGGGTGTAAATCAGACAGTTTTAGTCCCCTCCTATTCATTATATACATGAATGAAATTTTAAAGATGTGCAAACATAGAACAGTCTGTACAACCATTGGAAATTGGAACATGAGGGCAATCCTTGCCCAAGTAATGGTATTTGTGGATGGCATTGTCTTTATAGCTGAAACTAAGGAGAGCCTACAGCAAGCTGTAATTGAACAGGAAGCCGAGCTAGAAAGAAAAGGAATGACTATTATTGCCAGAAAAAGTAAAATAATGCACATTGGCCGGGAACTGGAATACGTTGAGGTGCGCTGCAAAGGTGAAATAGTGGACGACTACACTTACCTCGGAACAGTGATAAGCAGGAATGGAAAGGTAGACCAGGAGATATCCAATAGGATAAAGAAGGCAAACTCAATTTACTGCCACCTCTGCAACACAGTTATAGGGAAAAGGTAGGTGCAGAAAAATGTAAAGCTACATATCTCCAAAGCTGTTTACCTTCCTACCCTCCTATATGGAAGTGAAAGTTGGGTACCAATAGACAAGCACATAAACAGAGTTACTGCAGCGGAAATGAGATACCTCTGTAAAATAGCGAGCCGAACCAGAAGAGATCGTGTCAGGAATGATAATATTAGAGAACAGTTGGGGGTTGGCTCCCTAAGGAATAACCTTGAAAAGAGACAACTTAGATGGTTTGGACATCTCTGCCGGATGAATGAGGACTGGGATGCCAGAAAATACTTTGAGGCCAGACCAACAGGGAAACGTCCCAGAAGGAGACCCAAAACTCAATGGACTGACTATATCTCAAGTGAAGGAGGAAGAGAGGAAAAAATTGGAATGCCATGAGGGCGCTGGCTTGGGATCGGGAGGCTTGGTTTGCCTGGACTGAGGCATCAGCACACTGAAAGGCATTAAGGACGAAGAAAAAGAAGAAGATATCTGGGATGCTAACTTTGGCATTTGCACACTGAGGTACAAAAAAGCTTTTGTAACACAATGATATAGTCAATGATTCTATCATATTTTAAAGAACGTAACAATAACTCAAGTAAACTGATACTATTGGCAAGTGTACAGGTTTGTATATGGCCACATACTGATGTCATAAAAATACTTCAAGTAAACTTATACTAATGGCAAGTGTACAGGTTTGTATATGGCCACATATTGATGTTAAGTCAGTGGGAACTTATTTTCAACTCCTCAATTATAATGTGTATTATTCTTGATTAAATAATTTACCCAAAAAAGCTTCATTTTGAATCATAATATTGATTCAAAATTAAAATGAATGACAATGAGTCATTCTTAAATGAAGATAAAATGAACCACTGCAACCAAAATTCTTCATTAAAATCAATGTTAAACGTTTTGTTTTTAATGAAAAGGCATGAGGAATAATGCATCCAATATTAGTAGCAACAAATGTGTTACTTAGTTACCTTGAAGTGATTGTATTATTTAGGTGTCTCACATGGACAGAAGCAATCTATAACCAATGTTAAAAAAAAAAAAAAAAAAAATCAGTTCAAGATTTGTTAATTTACAAATTTTATAATTTGTATAACTGCAGTTATAAAAATCAGTTTTATATTTTATAACTGCAGTTACTTATAATTGAATAAAAATTCATAAAAAACATGGCCATTGTATTTGATTAATCTCCTGCCCTCCCCCGACAAAACATTTGATTGCAGAAAAACTTAGAGTAACAATGAAATCATCTTAACACTAAACAAAAAATATTTAGCTCAATGTGCATTTGTCATAGTAGCATCAAGTTTATATGTCTAACCATTCGGCTTCTAGAGCAATTATAAACATTAAACTTTTAATTTAACTCCTTCAGGATATAAATCAAGCTCATATAATAAGGGGCCCATTTCTGGAACAGGGGGAAATCCAAATACAAACAAAAAATATCATTAAATTATAATCATTTGATTCCAAGAAATATTGTATATAGTGAACAGACAGAGGAATGGAAGAATAGAAGGTTCGATTTTCTATGCATTTCGAACCTTGAAACATAAAAATATGAGGGAAACTAAAATTTTTATTGTAATATATATTATAATAGTATAATTTCCACAGGGAAAATACTAAAAAAATAAGTGATATAATAAAATAAATATTTTTGCACAATTTATAAAAAGAGGATAAATTTTTTAACATTGATTTCATTCCAAAGCAAAAAAAAAAAGTTATTAGAAGCCTTGGAATATATGTTCTTAATGAAAACAACATTAATATAGGACAATAATAAAGGCTACCTCTGTTAAGCCACAAAGAGATGTAAGCATTTTTAAAAAATTTCTATTTATCAAATCACTGGACTGCCGGCGAGCTAACTGTTCTTTGACGGTTTCTAGCACCAAACCTTCAACTGAATCTTTGTTCCATCTAAATCTGAAACAAGCAAGTAAACATCAAGTTAACTCAATAAGAAAATATAATATTTTTTAGTGCTTACTTAATATATAAGTAAGCACTAAAAAACAATTATTTCTAAGAACTATATAAATTAATTTAGCATTAATTAAAGTTAATTTATTGCATTCATTGTTTTTTTGTAAATTATAATAATTTTTAACTTGCATTTCTAAACCCACTTAATTTATATAGTGTGAAGAAACTGAGAAAGTCTATTAATGTAATCTAAATGAATTCCTCAATAATATAATCAAATAAATTATATATATAT
>KZ808429.1:166601-213687 GCA_000696205.2 Oncopeltus fasciatus | reverse complement strand
TCCTTCCACGAGAGTTGGCCATCATTCAAAGTGTGAAACACCTCCACCTTCTCAAGTACTACGAGGTCACTGAGAGCCCCAACAGGTCAGTAAAATAGTAACTTTATCTTTTAGGGGTGGGGTTCCAAAATTTTAAAAATTTTTGTGTGCGTGTGAGTCTGTCTGAGTATGTACATACATCACTATGATATAGAATAAATAGGCGTATTGAGTAAATATGTGTGTGTGTGTAGTCACACAACCTCGACCAAGCGTAATATTTAGGTTCAGTTCAGTGAAACTCAACACAGATTTGTTGAATGATAAAATATTTGTGTAATTGTAGGAGATTACGTAAGATGGAAAGTTTAAATACAAAAATTTTAATCACCTGCAAAACTGAGGATTTTTTTTTTATTATGGTTTGTTCGCTAATGAAATTTAAATAATTTTGAAATAATTGCGAAGTTTTATCTTTCAATAACAAATGAAATTTAAAGAATTTTGTAATATTGAGATTCTATTTGAACCCTTTTTTAATCAAAGCAATAAATATGTTAATAACTGTTTATTAAAAATGCTAATTATTAGATAATTTTTAGTGCAAGGCTATCAATTTCTGCAGCTTTAGGTTCCAATTCTTTTTGGACGAAATTGAAAATTGTTTGGCGCAACTAGAAAAATGGAAAAGAATAATTTCATTAGTCATACATTAATTAAAACTTACGAATATATCAATAGATATTTTTAATAATTAAAATTTATTTGAATAAAAAGGGTGAAGATAGATTTCTTGGGAGGAGGGTGTGAAGTTAATATTATGAACAGGATTTCAAAGATGATGCTCAGACCAGCTGAAGGTCATTGATTTAACTTAATGAAAGCTAAATGACAGGACACAAATCATTACCTTTCTTTTAATACAGGAGCACAGCATCCGGCTTTAAAATAAAAAAAATTCTAATTATTAAATTATCTGTGCTTGTGAGAAATAACTTTAGATCTATGACATAAAATATTTGAGTGTCCACATAAATTGANTCTTCACATGGACCTCTCACCAGACTTCAGGCACGCAACATGTCCTCCCAGATCTCCCCTGCAGACACACCATCACCAAAAAACGACACCAACACCACATCATCACCTACACTTGCAGTTGATATTAGTAGCCAGGAGGACACTAACTCCCCATTGAAGGCAGATGGTTTCTTTGTTATTTTAAAACCAAAGTCCCGTTACTCAGCAAACCCCTTAATAAACTCATCTTATTACATTAGACATTAGTCACTAACAACCAGCATTTAATATTTTTGTTAAGGACCCAAAAAGCCTTCCCCAAATTCATTAAAAAAATGTGTAAAAATATCACCACACCATTCCACAAACATAACGCTATCTTGACCCAATAAAAAAAAACATCTAATATAATATCTACGGTAAAAAAAAAAAAAAAACTCTCCATTTGAACTTATAACAAAACTTGGGGTGTTCCTACAATGTCCAGCTCTTCACATGGACCTCTCACCAGACTTCAGGCACGCAACATGTCCTCCCAGATCTCCCCTGCAGACACACCACCACCAAAAAACGACACCAACACCACATCATCACCTACACTTGCAGTTGATATTAGTAGCCAGGAGGACACTAACTCCCCATTGAAGGTAGATGGTTTCTTTCGTTATTTTAAAACCAAAGTCCCGTTACTCAGTAAACCCCTTAATAAACTCATCTTATTACATTAGCCATTAGTCACTAACAACCAGCAATTAATATTTTTGTTAAGGAGACAAAAAGTCTTCTCCAAATTCATTAAAAAAATGTGTAAAAATATCACCACACCATTCCACAAACATAACGCTATCTTGACCGAAACCCAATAAAAAAAAACATCTAATATAATATCTACGGTAAAAGACAAAAACAAAAAAAACTCTCCATATGAACATATGAGGAAATGTTTGCTCATATTTATTTATATATTTGCTCAGCATTAAATTTATCGATATCTGAGTATATTTTTTTTTTTTTAGGTTAACTGGTCGCCATGGTGAACAGAAGAAGTCAAAGGCTGCACTGGGGCAAAGACATGAGGAAGAGAGGTGAGGGCGACCGGGGCGGTACGTGATGATGGGAGGTGATGGCTGGTGATGGCTTGGAACAGAGTGGAGCTGGAAGGTAAGGCCCGGAAGGTGACTGTATGGCCTCTCCAGAACCCTGGAGTGAACGACGACAAGATACTCCTGAAGGAGCTAGGCTATACCATCCTCAAGAAGATAGGACACGGCTCCTTTTCCAGAGTATGGGTGAGTAAATGCTCCTCCTAACTTAAGAGTTTTACAATTTTTTCACTACTGTTTGACCAGAGGGTCTCTATTCACTGCAAATATATTTCTTTGAAAGTGTCATTAGCAAATTAGCTATTAAAAAACCAACAATATATTTCATTTAAACAAAGTGTGTTTAAAGGATAGAAACTTTTGTCATTTCTTAAAATTCACAAATGCTTTGATAGTCCTATCAACTAGAATTGTACACTTTTATTGACATATCCATTTCGACCGTTTAGCGGGACCTCTTATTTTTAAAATATACAAACCAGATTCTGTATGAAGTTTATTTATTGAAATCTCATGAAATTATTCTTATTTTTTAAAGAAATCGGATCAGGAAAAAGGAGGGTTTACAGTGAGGCAAAAATTTACAATCGTAATACCTTCGTTATTGAGTTGCGAAAGAAATTACCGTCCGTAACAGATTTAGAATGTAATTTACTAACATTTATGTTCTAAAACATTTCTACGAAAAACGTTTGTCGAGGAAGAAATTTACGAATGTAAATAGGTCTGGTGTGTGTTTCCCCCACTCTACCTTCCCTGCCAAAGGGAAACCTCAAACTTCAGCAGTCAAACTTTTTACACTATTATTCGGAAGGTACATCTGCTTCGATTACGCAGCTCTTAATTTTTTTTTTTTTCAAGAATCTAGGTATTCGTATATATTTAATTTCACAAGGAGAAACTAATTAGAATTTAAAGACATAAATCAAATTTTTTTTTTTTTTTTGAAAATCTATTTATTTGAAAATTTAATAATTTCAGAGGGCCAAGAGTGAAAAACATGTGGACAAGGACTTTGCAATCAAGATCATCCGGAGACGCAAGGCTTCCAAAGAGTTTCTGGAAAGGTTCCTTCCACGAGAGTTGGCCATCATTCAAAGTGTGAAACACCTCCATCTTCTCAAGTACTACGAAGTCACTGAGAGCCCCAACAGGTCAGTAAAACAGTAACTAGCCTCTTTATCTTTTAGGGGTGAGATTCCAAAATTGTAATAATTTTTGTGTGCGAGTGAGTCTGTCTGAGTATGTACATACATCACTATGATATAGAATAAATAGGCGTTTTGAGTAAATATATATGTGTGTGTGTTTGTGGAAATCTCTGCAGAGTTCTTCCTTTGGAAAAAAAAACTGAATTTGTAAAATTGTCGTGAAAACAGGAATTCATAACTTTGGCTGAGCGAGATACTGTTGGTAGTGTATTTTTGACAAGCTTCTCGTAATTCAGCCTTCTCAAATAAAGGGGTGTATAAAGAAAAAAAAATTAGACCGTTTTATCAAATTGTCAAGATTTGAAGATTGTCACCTGCGAGGAAAATTGGGTTTCCTTTTATTATTAAATTACTTGAGTAATCCGAACAGCATTAAGCAATGTCTAGATCGCGGTCAAATAGCTTCTCCGATTACTGCAAGGTTTAATTAAAAAAAAAAAAAAAAAAAAAAAAAAATCACGAATTTGTTCCTGATGGTTGCTCTACAAGATTGTACGCAAATTTGTCTGAGCGTTATCCTGCTTCGATCAAGCGAAAAGAAGTTTTATTCCGAGATAATGCTTGTCCTCACACTTCCGTCGAGCCAAATGAATGTTTAAAGAATTTCCTGGGTTCGAATTCCTGCCTCTTCCACCATATAGTCCAAACTATGCACAAAGAACACAAACAAATTTTATTTGTTTCGATCTATGGCCCATTTTCTTCAAGACAAAAAATTTGATAATTTTGCGGAAGTTAAAATTGTGGTCCAAGAGTTCTTTGGCAGCCACTCCAAGGAATACGCGTAGGATCCAGCTATTGCCTAGGAGATGACCATAAATAATAATGGGCTATACTTTGAATATTCATTGTATTTTATATCAAAGATATAATAATACAAATATTTGGTTGACATACGGTCTTTTTTTACTTATACACCCCTTTACCCGATGTAAAATAAATTGTTGTCATCGACCGAAATCTGGGATCTACAAGATTCCTAATTTTATTTTTTTTAAATCATTATCAGTACATTATATTTCTCACAAAAATTTGTTCTATTATTTTTTAGGTTGTGGACCTGCATAATTGCAAAGCCAGGAATTAACACTTTCCTTTTTACGTCCAAATATTTCATTTAGTTTATTAAAATTAAAAAAGTAATTTAGTAAAGATATAAATTTGATAGAATTGTNAGAACGAAATGAGAGTCGTCAATAAGTAAATCGAAAATGAGAGTGGAAAAATATTTGTGGATCAAAGTCAAAAAGAACATAGTAAAATATAACGAGGCATAAAATATTTAGGCGAATATTCAAGTTTGAAAATTCTCAAATCAATGAATTTTCTATACCCATTCCGTTTTATCGGAAGACATATTAAAATCATCTTTTGGCTTTTGGTCGGTCCGATCGAAAAACAATTTTCGGAACTTTTAATTTATTTTTCTATGAGTAAATACATCCTCGACTTTTTTTTCTTCTTTTTTATAAATGTTTGGTTACTAGTCATATGTGTGTGTGACTAGATTCACTGTTATCTAACCCCCTTCTTAATGTCCTTGGCACACACAGTTGCTCTTTATTTTATGCCTTTTATTTTCAGTAGGATTCCTCAGATTATATTTAGGGACTTGCGTATTTTTCATTGCTCTTATCAATTGAGATAGATGATAAATATTACACTACAGTATTTTAAATGCTGTTATAGCTATGAATGACAAAATGTATCTTGTTCATGGCATTTGAAATCACGTTCCAAACAATTACGCATTACTTTTGATCTACGATTTTCTAAATAGGTAAACAATTCTTAAGCTTAAAAGTATCATAGGTTCGTTTGGTAGACATTCAGGCACATACCTGCGGATATAATATTGAATCAGAATAATTTACAGTGAAATGATGCCAGGTCTTAAAGTGGCTTTGAGAATGTGAATATAGGCATATTCTCTCGTCTTGAGTTGCAAATCTGAAGCCGTGTCGGGAAGTTGTTCAATCATTGTAATGGATCAATGTCATTCAAACACATTCAATGACTCTGAGCATGCCTTGCTATGAGAAGAGGTGACTGAGGTTCTGAACAGGATGCCTTGTGGTTATTAATTCTGCGATAAAGGGGCGTAGTACATTTTCCTGGGTAAAAAGCTAGACAAAAATTGCATTGAAGCAGGTATACACAATTTTTGGATGTACTTGTTGATGAGGATCGGATTTTATATGTTAAGTGGGTGTTGACACTGGAAAACGTGTTGCCAGTTTTATAATTGGACAGGTTAAACATTTTCTTTTGTTACATCGTCATGTACCTTGTATGGTAAATTTGTGATGGTATTGACAGAAAGTTTTTTTCTTGGAGGGTGGGGGCTTCAAGTTCAGAATTTTCCCAAACCATTAATATATAATCGTAATATTTTCCTTGAAGCTAGCTTCATAAGGAATAGTTGGGATAAATTTTAATTTTTTTAAATTTATGTTCTATAATACATTTTCAGAAAACACATATTAAGGAAGATATTTATCAATGTAACTAAGAAAGTTGAGTGCTTTCACCATCCCCTGTTTAACAGTAAGAACGTTTGCCCATTTATCGGCATGGAGAAATATAAAGTCTGTCACGAGGGAGCTGCTGCGTAAACCAAGCAGATTTCCATAGTTTCATTAGAATTGCCATCTTTAAAGAGAGAAAATGAATTGAATCCTAAAAGCCGTAGAAAACATAGAATGTAAGGTAAGGCCACTAAACCTGCCTCAGGAAAAGTACTCAAACACGGTAGTGATATTTCTAAATATTTTCCTTAATAATCATTTTCGTTTTAGAAAATTAGATTTTTAGTTCTATAAAATTTTTGATAACTACTATATAAACCAAGATAATATGTATTTTAAAGTTTGGTACCTTTCTCTTCCCTTCCTTTCATCTGATATAAAAACAAATAAAAATAAAAAAATCCATAATTTGGTTACTATATATTTTCTGAAAATAATATATTTGTCTCGCCCAACAACGGAAATTCAGTTTCAATCATGCGATTTCATTTATTTAACCCAACTCAGCCCTTTACCAGTGGGTTTGACCAATTTCATCCACAAGCTTATAAAATGTACCTTGGCTTTATGTGTAAGAAAAAACGTCTGTCAGTGTGTATATAGTCATGCAGTACGCTGAGAACGGGACCCTGGGGGAGCTGATAGAACGGCAGAAGTACCTCAGCGAGGACATGGCCAGGATGTTCTTCGCGCAGCTCACCGACGTCGTCGAGTTCCTCCACAGGAATGGCATAGTTCACAGGTAAATCTCTTTTTAAGAGGGAGAGGAGCACCAGAGTAGCTCATGGGATCTAGAAACCCTGGCGCTGCGGGTTCAAATCCAGCTCTGGGCAAGCTTTTAGCGATAAATAAAAGCTTGTCCTGAGCTTTGAATGTTTAGATTGAGGTGGCAACCTGTAGATAGCCCCTCCCTCTATGGCTGAAAGGGAAGCTAACAATTAAAAAAGGGGGGGGGGGGATGAGTGAGGAAGAAATGCAGTATTTAAATTTGAAAAATCAATAATAAAGTATCTAGTTATATATGATATCGACATCATTGCCTAAGGGTTCCCTGCAGAAATCTTTTCTATATCTCGGCAAATAACAACTTAACACGGTCCAACCCGGAAGAAGAAACGGTAAATTATCTCTCAACATATCTGACCATCAGTCATGATTTAATTACCCTGGAGCAGGAGTCTCTCCCTTCATCTCCACCATCGCCCTGAAATTTAAGCCGAAATGTTGTCAACAACAAAAACTTTTTTGGTTTACAAATTAGTTGTTATTTCTTCAAATCCCAGACCAATCCTTCCTCATAGTTTATTTATTGGTGGCAAAAATTACTGAAATTAACTATACGGTTCTCAGTCCTCAATTACATATTTTTCTTCTGTATTATTCCCTCAAACATATAAGAAAGGCCCAAGCTAGCAGAAAGGATACAAAGTGACACTAACCTGTGGTTCCTGTCTCGCACTGAGCAGGCTTTAACCGAGAAAATTTGTACAGTAGCTCAAAAGTTATTTATTTAAAAAAAAAAAAAAAAAAAATTACTGTTTTGCGTTATTTCAATTACTTTCAACATTTTTTTTTTTTTTCACTGAGGTTTATTAGTAAACTTTACTGCACATCTAAACAGAGTAAATTAATTTCAAAATACTCCAAAGTACTTAGCTATAGGTATTAAAACCTAACCTTTTACTTAAGATTAAGAAGAACATCCGAAACAACTGAAGCAAACGTTTCTGTTGCAGAGACATAAAATGTGAAAATCTCTTGTTGGACAAGGAGTACAAATTGCTGCTTTCAGACTTTGGGTTCGCCCGAGCAGACATACTTCCAGGCACCGACGGCAGGATCCACAAGTCACGCACCTACTGCGGCNGGAAACGATTTCTTCGCTTGGTTGGGAACTCCTACCCCACCCGCCGTATTCACCTGACCTGGCGCCTTCTGATTATCACCTCTTCTCATCGATGGGACACTCATTGGCGGAGCAACACTTCAACAATTTCGAAAACGTACGAAAATGGCTCGATGAATGGATTTCAAATAAAGATGAAGCATTCTTTTGGAATGGTATCCATATATTGCCCGAGAGATGGACAAAATGTGTAGAAAGCGAGGGCCAGTACTTTGAATAAAATATATTATACTTTTTTTTTAAATTACTGTGTATATATTTTAAGAAATAAACGACATTTTAAACTTGCATACCTGGTAGACCTTCCTGTTTAGTTACGTCTGTTATACTGTGGTGAAACATTGTGTGTCGGTAAGCAGTATTTAGTATTTCGTTACGGAAGTGTACAGAACTACAAAGTGAGTTTGAAGTGAAACGTTTCCTTATGGCTACCTCTGCTCCTACAGCCCCAATTCGTTTTGTTACATATGTGGCACTTTTACCATTACCAGTCAAAGGACAAACATCAGTACATTTGTTAGACAAGCATATTTTGCCTATTTTATAGTAAAACTTGGGGATCAAAATAAAACATGGGCACCTGATAAAGTGTGTAAAAAGTGTGTTGAGGTTTACGGATGTGGACCAAGGGAACACGTGCTAAGCTTCCATTTGGTCTACCCATGATTTGGCGCGAGCCCAAAGATCATTCAAGTGATTGTTACTTTAGTATAGTGAAAACATTGGTATATAACAAGAAAAACAAATTTAAAATAGAGTATCCTAGTTTACCCTCGGCTATACGCCCAGTACCGCATTCGGCCGAAGTCCCCGTGTCAGTTTTCAATGAATTTCCCTCTTTAGAAGAAGGGAAAAACGGATATGGCATTCAAAAACATTGTTAAAGACTTTCTTGGAAATACACGAGCATTGAATTACTCCGACATTGTTCAGCAACTCTTGGAAAGCTCCCAAAAGCTAGGTTGCAACATCATGAGCATTATATTGCATTTTTTACACTGCCACTTTGCTAATTTCCCGGACAATCTTGGTGCAGTGAGTGATGAGCAGGGTGAGCGTTCCCATCAAGATTAGAGGGTCGTGGAAGCAAGGTATCAAGGTAGATGGGACGTACATATGATGGCTGACTATTGTCAGAGCATCAAGCGCGCATGTACACAAACTAAACACTCAAGAAAAAGCTACAAACGCAAATTTTTAAGATTGTCCATTAATTAAACAATTTTATATGTATGAACTCGATTTATCTTACATTAAATGTTTTGTAAACTGTATATTTGGTACGTTTTTACTTTATGTTCTTTTAAATGCTTGATTTATATTATTTCTGAGGATATCCTGTAGTTTAAAAAGTTGACGTGATAGACAAAATCTGAGGTTATGCTCAGATTCAGACGCAAAGAATTAGTGAAAAAACAGTGTCAGATCTAACTCTACAAAAAATGTGTTCCCCAGTGTAATAATTATAAAAAAAAGTTAGCAGACACATTTATGATTTACTGTTCTTTAAAAAAAAATAAAATAAAATGAAGTTGAAAAAAAAATCTTTTAAGTTACCTAATCTCACAGAAGCTGTGAAACTCTCTATCATTTACAACATAAAAAACATTTGAATTTATCCTACCAGATAAAAAGACTGATTGTGCCATGTGCAACCCATCCACTAACTACAAACCTCATGTTCCTTCATGTCTTGCAGATTATTATGCGACCAGTGGTGAAAGTTGGGCATTAAAGTTTCTTGTACATATGAATGTACCTTATCCAAATTATACGATCTGAGAATTTACAGCTTTCGAGGAACCGTTGAATGTTCCATAGCCCAAACTTCATTCATAGCCCCGAATCACCGTGTAACAAGCTCTCTGACAAGGGACTGGTAATATCAATGATCAAATGATAACTATTGTATTTCAAGAGTTCTAAAGACTAGAACTCTACTTGAAAATTCCAAGTAGACTTCATGGCAGGTACTTGTAGTTGTGGTCTTGAAAAAGAACCTGTTTCTCACATGATGGGATAGGATTCTCATTTGCTTTTCCATCTAGATATCTTTGTAGAATGCACATGGGAAAAGAATGTGATAATTGTAGGACATTACCTCTGGCAGCCTGGTGTGCAACAATCATATCTGCATATTCTTCTATGTAAAAATAATGGCATTGTCTTATTAAATTGAACTCGCATATAATGAGAAATTAGCAGTCAGCATTAAGGCAAAGAAGCCAAAGACAAGATAAATTGTAGTTCTAGCAACATATTAATTCTTCATTATCTAGATAAAAGTAAATAAGAATTTTGTTCAAGTCACTCTCTCCTTATGTTTCTTTAGTTTCCTAATAACTCTATCCCTATTTTACGTACATAGTCAAGTTGGAAAGTTTTGATAGAACTGTTGGAAAGCTTAGGTGTAATAAATGTCACAGTTTCTGCTATATTTGGCAACTTACAAGAATTTTTTGAAGATATTTAAATATACATATATATATATATTTTTTTTTTTTTCTTTACAGCAGAATACAGTGAATATTTGCTCACTTTAATTTTATTTAAATACCTGGCTTTGACACAGTTATTTGATTAAACTTGTTAACAATGAAAGTGCATTAATATGATTGACAAAATTTAGATAAATAATGCAGAAAAAAAATTCAAAATAAAGATAATTGGGCATTATTGAAAACAGAAAAAAAATTTTAAAATTGCATACATTAGGACTTGTAAGATATGTGAAAGTGTGGTCTGTGGCATTTTCTAAACGGTTGTTTTAGTTTCACTGCTTTTATTCATCAGTGGCAGCTGAATGATGAAACACACCCCTGAATTTAGTGACTATTCAACTGGTTCATACAACATACAAAACAAATATTTTCATAGTGCAACCCAATTGTTGAATCAATATTCATATAAAAAATTGCGGGCAGAAGTTTCCTAAGAAAATAAACACAAAGCTTAGTGATACATAACATGGTAAATCAAGATGAAGCAAGTCAATTATGAGATAACTGATAAAGAATATCTAGCTCCTGAACGGACTGGAAAATTTGATTTTTTTATGGTTCAAATACACCTCATTTTAACTTGTTACTTTGGTCTCGACTGAATTGTATTTTATTTTCAAGCACTTTAACATGGAGGATAAATGTTGATCTTGGTGAATTCAATACGGACACTTTATGAATGCAAGATGCCACTCTTTTTCTTTCCATTAATGCATATTTGGCAGTTATTTCAATCATTCCCCTTTAGTTTCTTATATTCAAAATTAAAATTAAAATAGGTATGTTTTTCATAGTAAGTATTTTTCTCGCCTGCTTTTAATTTTAGTGTAATTTTTAATGTACCTGATATTGCTATCATAATAATTATAGGCCAAGAAGCACCCTCCACAGTTCCCTGCAGTTCCAGTGGTTACTCAGGCAAGTCAAAACTTTATCAAGAGAATGTTGACGTTGGAGTCTACTAGATCGAGTATTCCTCAGCTCAGGAAAGATCCCTGGATGATGTCTAAATTTGAGGTAATCTAAAAATATACAAATACCTTGAAATAATAAAATTGAATAGGTACTGAAACAAAATTTGTATCTCCGAACAATATATAATATATATTACTAATGTTGAGCATAGAAATGAATTTTGTTTCAGTACCTGTTTAGAATTACCTCCGTTTCCCAAACAATTAAAATATAATGGTAGAATCTAATAATTTCATAATTACCTTTAGCATAATTTACTATGATTTTTTTAAAAGAAATTATAAGAGAATGCATGATAAAATTAACACTAAGTTTCAAGCAAAAGATTCTATATTATTTATTAAGTTATGTTTTCCATGTTCCTTTATTTTCTGTGAAGCTCACTTAATGAGTTAGTTTTATTTTAGTTAAAAGTACTAACAACGTTTTGATCAATTCTAATGGTTTTATTTTTTTGAAGGGTGGCAATTATAGTTATTCTGATGTCTCAAAATATTTCCCATGGATGAATCTCAGTAGATCTTTGTTTCTTATAACTTTACTTCTTCTAGCCCTTGATTAGATTTCATTTATTATTATAGGCGTGGAGGAAATATAGAAAAACGAAACTTTTAGTAGCGATTTTGAAAGAAAATCCACCCAAGCATTAGCTAGAACATGGATGAAGTAAGTTCAACCACCCCCTTTCTACATAAGTAAAGCTTGAGTTGTACTCAATATTTTGGTTTTACAAATATGTATATGACTTTATTATTTTCTACTTTCTTACCATATATACTTCATTTTGCTATTAATATTTGTTAGGCAATGTTTGCCCTTCATTTCACATTCCTTCTAATGATTTAATTTCTTTTTCATATAACTAATGTAGAAAGAGGAAAGTTAAGTTTGAAAATTAATTCAACTCATAACTTATCTAAAAGCATTGAATGTTCTTAAGCCCAATCTTATGATAGTTTTGATAAAACTCTAACGAATCCTGAATATATCCTGAGGAACATGGGGATGTTGTTCAAACTGGTTTAATATTTATTAGTGGTTATTATAAATAGCATTGCATAACTGGACAGGTACCTGAAAATCTTTGAGAACAATTTTTTATCTTTTTTTCAGTGTAATAAGAAAAATAGTAAAATAAACATGAAGTTATTTTATTAGGTTAAAGTTATTTTTCTCATAAATTAAATGAATTTTCGAATTAAATCTCAATAAATTTTAAGGAAATGAAATGAGATTTAATAATTCATTTAATCTATTTATTAACTGTAATAAATAATAATTCATTGGTCAACTATTTAATTAAAATAAGTTTTGTCACAGCTTATATTGGATGAACTCTCTCATTGGAAGGATGGGCCATCAAAACACCCTTCTTCCCTTTAGCTAGGCTTAAGGAGTGAACATACATTATCCTTACATATGGCTCCCTATTCTCATTTTGTTACTGGCCGAATCTGCAGACTTTTCATTAACAGTTGTTCTAAAGCATAAAATAGAGAGTTGTTCACATTGGTACTTGGGAAAGTTACTTCCAATGGCTCCTCCTTACACCTAAGATTTGTTCAAATTCCCCCAAGATTATCTATCCATTCTCTTTTACGCCTATCCAACGTCTCTTAGATCTTAAAAACAACCGAATTACACATTTTTTTTTTTTTTTTCCAGAAGCTGAATGTGAAGAATGAAGTAATACCTGGGCCAAGCACACCTCCTACCAGCCTGCCCATGGTAAATGTAAGCACTTCAGTTCAGACAACACTCCTGCATCCTAAAGACAAGGTAAATATTAAAATAATAATACAATTTTTTGTTTAATTCAAACTGAACTTTCCGAATCTTGTATGCTCCAATATCACAAGTCAACAACACTGATTTTCTAACATTGAAGTGATCTACAACTATGGGGGTTTTAGTGCGTTGAATCCGAATCTGATATCCGATTTTTTCTCCCAGGTCTAGTTTTTAAGATACAGGGTTTGTCTACTTTATCATGTAACACTGGATTTTTAAGGTATACCTGCAAGAGAGACTATAGTCAGTGGAGAAAACTTCTATCAAATTATATTTAGGGTCTATGTGACAACACTTCTTTCACTTATATTATATTCTATTATGTACTTTAAGTATTTGTTCACAAAATAGTGTACAATAATAAATTTAAATAAGAAAAATATAATTAAATAATTCAAATACATACTTGTTTCAGGTATAAAAGCTTCATGCTCAGCAGAAAGGAAGATGATACCCCCCAAGCATCAGTAAGAAATAATGTGTTCAGAACCCCATTCCAGCCATCACTAATAAAACTATTAAAAATAATTTGTTTGTGATTAATTTTAATTTATAGCACAAGAGACTTCTCATATGTGATCTTGAATAGAAAATAAATTAGAAGATGCACCACAAAAATCATAGATATCATTTTTACAATTTGCCAACAAACAGGAGTTTCATTTATTGTCTCTTGGACAATAATGCAATGAAATTAGAGAGATGCATGTGATTTTACATATCCACAGCCTTTTCCCTCATAGTACAAATTTGATTAGATATTTTCACTTGAATAGTGCTTTATTTGGCTCAAACTGAATGTATTTTCTCCTGTATATGTTTTCTGATTAACGAAGTTCTATCATTTTCTTCTTTAAAACCCTCCCATTATGATTAGAGCCAGAAATAAATTTCCTCAATAGTCTGGAGAAAGTGGTGATGAAATCAAGTCAGATTTAAATCATTTTCTAAGTGAATAAAGCAGAAAATGACCTGGCTGAGCCTCTTGATGACCCAAATTCAGAAGTTAGCAAAACATCACCTTAGTTAACAGGTAGAGGGGAAAACAGGGGACTAAAGTACCCAAAAAACAAAACAAATATACTCACAGGGGAATATCCAGGACAGACAATGAGAACAAGCTGCATATGCTGTTAATGTCAAAAGGTTTTTTGTAGTTTGTAGAGCTTGCCGTTGGGCAAAAATTATCGGAACAGTGTCAAGCAATTATTTATTCACGGAAGGCAATAAAGTTCAGCTATAAATTATGGTTCATAGCAACCAGAGTGGAGTACCTGATTTCCTTTGAGCTAGGTCAGGGGTAAAAAAAAAAAAAAAATGCAAATTTCCTTTTCAAGAAGAATATGACAAATGGCCTGGAACACACTTATAGACTTTTACGGAAATCTAAGGAGTTTTTTTAAGAGTTGAATTTGTCGCAGGCTTTGAAGGTAAAGAATATATGTGGAACCAATAGAACAAGGAAATACCCATTAGAAGAATAGAAAATCCTCAGGGACATTTTCTATTTTATCCTCAGGGACATTTTCTATTTTGTGATCCTTTTACAAGAAGGCTTGGTCGCAACTGAATGAAATGACAATTTTGACAATTATTTCTAATTGCCATGGAATTCTACCTGTAATGAAAGTTGGCGGTATTGAGCTAGTATTATATGAGGAGAAAACAAAAGCCCAAGAGTACTATCCAAATTTCATTTTAAAAAATACAATTATTTTTTGAGTGGTTGTTTTACTTACGGTTTGATAACCTCGCCTCTTTACATGTGATTCATTGAGGTTAAAAAGGAGTTTCCTATTGTCATTACTCTAGGCGATATACTTAAAATGTATATCATTGTTCACCCCCTTCCATACCTTCAGTGCCCATAAGCACCTAGAAGTGCAACCTATTATTTTGCACAAAAGTGTGTGAATTTGTTTTTAAAATATTTAAAATTACATAAATAAGGATCCGAAAATACAATATCAAAAATTTACTTTAAAAAATTTTAACAATGACCTGATGGGAATGGACGAGCTATGTTAATAGTAAAGCAGTTCCTTTCTTATACAGCCTGTACATTAACAACAATTTTTTTGTTGTTATGAGTTATTTCCAATAAAATAATGATTATTTGTGATTTCAGTTATTTTCATAATAAAACTTTGTAAAAATAAAAATAAAGCTTTTAAAATGTTACATTTTGTGTAGAAATTTGAAGAGTAATGAAGGCAACACTGCTCTATCAGCTGTAAAGAGACTACGTGTAGCTTTCTTATCAACTCTCTTACGTGTCGTACTGGAAGGTTAGATGTGTTGGATCTATTGTTTTTCTGTCACTAACTGCTGAAAGTTGTGCCTACTCTAGTTGTTTTGTGAATTTTAATTTTAATTTTGCTGAACTCTAATTTATGGTAGACAAATATGGATATTAAGAGCCGCCACTGTTTGAGGTGAGACAGCCCTGTAAAAGTATACATATACATTAATTTGTCTTGTTAGTGTTATATTTCAAGAACTAAAACATCATGACCACTTACGAAGAATTTATTCAGCAAAGTGAGGAGAGAGATGGAATCAGATTTACCTGGAATGTTTGGCCCTCAAGCCGTTTGGAAGCTACCAAACTTGTAGTTCCTGTGGGTTGTTTATTTCAGCCTTTGCGAGAAAGGCTTGACCTACCGCCAATTCAGTACGATCCAGTTCAATGCACGAGGACGAATTGTAGAGCTATTTTAAATCCCTTATGTCAAGTTGATTATAGAGCTAAGCTGTGGGTTTGTAACTTTTGTTTCCAACGCAACCCTTTCCCTCCTCAGTATGCAGCTATTTCAGAACAACATCAGCCTGCTGAGCTTATTCCATCGTTTTCCACTATTGAGTATACAATTACTAGGGCCCAGTTTCTCCCTCCAATATTTCTTCTTGTGGTTGATACTTGCCTTGATGATGAGGAGCTTGTAGCATTAAAAGATTCACTACAGACATCTTTATCATTGCTACCACCAAATGCTTTAATTGGTCTAATTACTTTTGGGAGAATGGTTCAAGTGCATGAATTAACTACTGAAGGATGTTCCAGGAGTTATGTTTTCAGGGGTACTAAAGAACTAACAGCCAAACAAGTGCAAGACATGCTTGGTATAGGAAAAGGACCCACTAATGCTCAGTACAATCCCCAAATTCCAGGGCAGCAAAATCTTCCTACTAACCGTTTTATTCAGCCGGTTCAGTCCTGTGATATGAGTCTAACAGATTTATTGGGTGAAATGCAAAGAGACCCTTGGCCTGTAAGTACTGGAAAACGCCCTTTACGGTCTACTGGGGCAGCTTTGGCGATAGCAGTTGGTCTCCTTGAGTGTTCTTTTCCAAATACTGGGGCTCGTATTATGTTGTTCGTTGGAGGACCTTGTTCACAAGGACCTGGCCTAGTTGTGAATGATGATCTTCGTGAACCTATTCGTTCTCATCATGACATACATAAAGACAATGCTCGATATATGAAGAAAGCTATTAAACATTATGAAGGTCTGGCTATTAGAGCTGCTACGAATGGCCACAGCATAGATATTTACTCCTGTGCATTAGATCAAACAGGCCTTCATGAAATGAAATCTTGCTGCAATTCAACTGGAGGACACATGGTAATGGGAGATTCTTTTAACTCATCATTATTTAAACAATCATTTCAAAGAGTTTTGTCTCGAGATCAAAGAGGGGACTTTAAGATGGCATTTAATGGAATATTAGAAGTCAAGGCATCTCGAGAGCTTAAAGTCATGGGTGCAATAGGATCTTGCGTCTCACTAAATGTTAAAGGTCCTTGTGTTAGTGACAGTGATATTGGCTTGGGTGGTACATCACAATGGAAGTTTTGTGCACTTTCTCCAAGTATGACTTGTGCTTTCTTTTTTGAAGTTGTTAATCAACATGGTGCCCCCATTCCTCAGGGTGGACGTGGATGTATACAATTTATTACCCAGTACCAGCATGCTTCAGGGCAGAGACGTATCAGAGTCACTACAATTGCAAGAAATTGGGCCGATGCTACAACTAATTTACATCATATAAGTGCAGGATTCGATCAGGAAGCAGCAGCTGTATTGATGTCAAGAATGGTTGTTCATCGAGCAGAATCTGATGCGGGTCCAGATGTGATGCGTTGGGCTGATAGGATGCTTATTAGACTCTGTCAGAAATTTGGTGAATACAGCAAGGACGATCCAAACAGTTTTAGACTTCCAGAAAATTTCTCATTGTATCCTCAATTTATGTATCATCTCCGACGGTCACAGTTCCTACAAGTATTCAATAACAGCCCTGATGAGACATCATACTATCGTCACATCCTGATGAGAGAGGATCTTTCACAGAGCCTCATAATGATTCAACCAATATTGTACAGTTACAGTTTTAATGGACCCCCAGAGCCTGTACTTTTGGATACTTCTAGTATCCAGCCTGACAGAATTCTTCTTATGGACACTTTCTTCCAGATCTTGATTTTCCATGGTGAAACAATTGCACAGTGGCGTGCTCAGCGTTATCAAGACATGCCTGAATATGAAAATTTCAAACAGCTTCTACAGGCACCAGTGGATGATGCAAAGGAAATCCTTCAGACACGCTTCCCTATGCCTCGCTACATTGACACAGAGCAGGGGGGTTCTCAAGCCCGCTTTCTTCTTTCAAAGGTTAACCCCTCTCAAACCCACAATAATATGTATGCCTATGAATCTGGTGCACCTGTACTCACTGATGATGTCAGTCTTCAGACATTCATGGATCATCTCAAGAAATTGGCTGTCTCTTCCACTGCATAAGAGCTTTATTTATACTAATATATATTTCAAATAATTTTAAAGGTAAAGTGATATTTGTAACACAGGCATGTTAAATCCTTATGCCAATAAGTCTACAAATACTCTAGATTCATGCAGTATTTCTGTTATTTAAAAATATTTAATTGTTAATTCTAAAATATTGATATCAATTGGTGTAAATAAAATATTTATAGTTATTTTTTATACTAGTTGTTTTATTTGGTCCTAGGTTTATTTTCTCCATACTTATTTAATTTTTAGCTAAGAATTCATACCGTTATTGAAAGAAAGCCTAACTCTGCTAAATTTGGTGCATATGGTATGTAATAGGTTAAAACTAATAATTTAATTGATAATAATATTTAGTATTGATGTTTTTTTGTTGGGGTTTGGTCAAGGTATATTAAAAAAATACAAATTTTAAAGAAATGTGTATTTTTTAAACTATCTGCCAATGTTTCGGCTTACATTGTAAGCCATCTTCAGGGCTATCATGAAGGCAAGAGGGGAACGTTGAGTCCCCTTACACTGATATTTTCATTGTATCCCCTTATACTGACATTTTCAGTCATAAAAATGGGATCTTGGTGACACAACATCCCCTCTCGTCTTCATGATAGAAGATGGCATACAATGTAAGCCAAAATGTTGGCAGATAATTTAAAAAATACACAATTTTTAAATTTGTATTTTTTGGATCTAACTTGACCGAACCCCAACAAAAAACATTTAATAATAATATCTACGGAAAAAAAACTCCATTTGAAAAAATAATATTTAGTTAGTCATAACAAATATTTGCTACTTTCTAGATATTATTTCAGTGGAATCTTTGTAATTATCCTTGTAGTTATATTTCGTAATATAATATAGAGATGTTTGATTTCAACTTAATTTTTTGTTTTTTCGAAGAGAGGATTATCAGGAATTCGGTCTTGGTAGTTGAAGAATTAAAAACTAATTTGTAACCAAAAATGTTATTTTAGCCAACATTTCGCCCTGAATTTCAAGCCTTTATCAGGGCAAATAGGGTGATGGGGAGGGAGTGGGGAGACTCGTGCTTAACAGTGTCTAACATCATGATTTGTCGTTCAACAAATATACCTTCAAATTTTTTTTTTTTTTTTGTTTTGTTAAAATAGATATTGAGAGGAATTTTTTATTTTAATTTAAGGGCAATAATTAGTGATTGAGCTCTTCATCTACTAAATATTGTGATATGTTTTCCTTGTGTGAAGCAAAATTTGATAGAGGGCATCTAATTAATTTTAAACTGCCAAAATTCTCTATTTAATAATATGCACATTTACTCTGGTGGAAATGTCATAGTGGTCTGCATCAGAAATAGTGAACTAAGTTTATTATTTATAAGTTCAAATGAAGAGTTTTTTGACTGTAGATTTTTTTTGTTGGGATTCGAACCCCAACCTTGACCGATTCCAACAAGAAAACATCTACTAATTATTTTATTTATAATATACTGGTTTGTTTTACTCACACGTATAATTCAGTGAGAAATATAATCATAGGTAGTCTCTTTCTCTCTTTTTAATATTAGAGCTATGGGATCAATTTTTCCTTTGAATTCAAATAAACAATTTCAATTATATAATTCATACAAATTGGAAAAAAAAAAAAAAAAAAAAGCTTCCTAATCCTGAGGATTACTATAAAGAAAAAATGACTATTTACCAGCTGGCTGAAAGCAATGGCTATGAGCTATGGTGTGTGGTAGATAATATAATCAGGAAGAAAGAACAAAGAAGGCTGATAGAGTCAACTTATCAAGGAAGAAAAATGGATAGGGGAAAAATTAAATCATGAAAGGTATGGAGTTTTGTCATAAACCAGACAAGGGAAGATCAAAATAGGTAAGTTTGTGGCTCAGGACTTGTTAATGTTATAGTTCTTGCCAAAGTTTTTTTTTTTTTTTTTTGATCCATCAAATGAAATAATCAAATATGATACCACACATTGCCTTCATGTTTTTCTATAAGCAATTAACCAAAATCTTACTACGAGAGGATGAGGAGTTTTCTTGATTTAGTCACCATATTTGCTTTCTTTTAATTTCTTATTTTTGTTACTTATTTTTTTATTCCCAATAGACGTCTGCCAACATCAAACTGTGAAAGCAGAATCTCTTGATATGTATAACGTGTAAATCTTGTATTAAGTTAGTTTTTAAGGGGAAAGTAAACTTGTTGCACACATTCTTGAAGGGCTTTAATCCTTATTACTTTTTGCCATTATAGTAAATTTACAAGTATCACAAGTGTGAGTTTCAATTGTTTTTTGTGTTCACAGGACAACCAAGAAAATGGTAGTCACTAAGTTTTATATAGCAGTAAGAAATAATGTGTTCAGAACCCCATTCCAGCCATCACTAATAAAACTATTAAAAATAATTTGTTTGTGATTAATTTTAATTTATAGCACANTAAGGGGAAAGTAAACTTGTTGCACACATTCTTGAAGGGCTTTAATCCTTATTACTTTTTGCCATTATAGTAAATTTACAAGTATCACAAGTGTGAGTTTCAATTGTTTTTTGTGTTCACAGGACAACCAAGAAAATGGTAGTCACTAAGTTTTATATAGATGAGTTAATATATTGTGTATATTATTAAATAAAATATTAATAATATTATATTACATGTTCAATATATACCCTGTAAATATATGTTAGCATCACTGAAACCAGACTTTTTTTTTTAGGAGTAATTTCTTTTTTAGTGTAAATTTTTTTTTTAATTAACAAGAGGTTTTCGCTATTTTATTTTATTTGTGGCTAGAAGTATCCTAGATTCCAAAGCTACTGATGAATCACTGGTGTAAAAGGTAAAAGTTTCTTCAGATGTGACCTAAGTACTAAGCAGGTATCATATTTCATGGATTAGAAAATTTGCCTACTTAACTGAGCCTTATTGACTTTTTAATGTCTAGTTAATAATTGGCTCAAGATACCTGAAATTTCATGAGGTTACAGCCATGTGTCTCTTTGCAAGGCATGGGCAAGTCCGATTGGAGTTTCTCAAGAACCGAGTATCTTGGATGTACATCTTTAAACAGTTTTCATATTTTAAACAATTTTTCACAGATATTTGTAGTTCAATGTTTAAAAAAAATAAAATAAAATTCGTAATTCTTATTTAATTAAATAAACCAAATTCAAATTTGTGGTCTTCATAAGCCCTGTAATAATGCACCTTATGGCAGTTTTTCCTAAGCAAATAAAGTTAGTTTTGCTTTTACAATGAAAAGACTTACTTTAGAAATCTCTACTGATTCTGAAAATAGGTGCCAAAGCATCTAAAGAAAAATATAAATATTATATTAATTCTGAAATTAGAGATTTTTCTTCCTATATTAGTTTGTTTTTCATGTCATTCCTAAACATGACTTGGGAGTAAGTGAAACAAAAAATTTAAAAAATAATAAAGAGAAAGAAGATTCCAAAATAAGTTAAAATGCGAACAAGTACTTATGAAAAGGCACATTTTATATGACAATTAGGGCATAAATAAAAATGAATGGTGAAGGTGACCTAATCTTGATAATGATTGTTTAATAAAAAAAAGGTTTTCGCATTCATTGCATTTTATTGCTCTTTGATTAAAACTCTTAGTTATTATTGAAGGAGTCTGATATGCCAGAATTAGATAGGTTAAATAACGAAGATGAAGAGATAAACAAGGTTTTAGTGGTGATTATGAAAAGATAAATGATCCATGAAATTATGATCTATTTTAAAGGGCTTAAAATAACAAGTTTCCTACATTTTTGTATACATTTAGTTTTTATATTGGCATTTCATTTTAATTTTGTCATTCTCAAACTTAAGATTCTATGTTTTTATTTCTTGTACAAAGAATGCCATTTGGTATGTTTTATATGTTAATTAGAGTTTTCATAATCTAAAATATTTTTATTTTTAATTATATAACTAAAGTGTCAATTATAGAATCAATCCTGGGTCTATCTATAATAAGATTTACTTTCTTAACCCTTAATAACAGTTAGAAAAACCTTGGTGTCTCCAGGATGTCGGTGAATGCTCAGTTATATATAGGTGGCAGATATATTTTACCCAATCTAAATCCCCATATAAAATTTATTGATTTTTTGTGACATTATGTTGTCATAATTTTGTTCTCTGGTATGAACAATGTTTTAAAGAGATTGCACTCAAAATCAACAGCTTTCAAAGCAACTTAAAATTGGAATTATTAAACAAGAGCTGCTTAAATAATCTAAATCCCAAAATGAAGGTGATGGGGGAACACACATGAATTTTATATTTACAGAAGACTCATCAAAAGTGATATGCTAATTACATGGGATTCCTATAAGCATTAGTAACATAAGGTCTCTGGTCTGATTTTATGATGGACTCGTAAGAATTACTTTGTTAGTAGAAAATTATAACAGGGTGCTGAATTATGTTAGATATTTAGTGGTTATCAATGGTTATAAGAAGAATATAGCTGATACTTTCATTTTTAATGTATTAATTGAGCTTTTAATTTTTTGTGAGACAACTGCAAGCTCACTCAAAAACAGCAGGAAGAAAAGAAAGATTATTGTACAGAAATACAGAGAAATACCTAATTACTGCTATGGATACCCATAAAATAAAAATAAAAAATATCTGGACTGTGAATTGGTTCTTGTAAAACTTTTTTTCAGAAAACAGATATTGTTTCAATGTCAATGAACTACTTAGTGCAACATAATTTAAAATCAATTTGGTTTATGTCACGCAGAGGAGCAAAAGTTGCCTTATGACTTATTATACTTTTGTTTTAAGATATTTATAAATGTTTATATATTTATTACACTCAAATTACCAGGAAGGTAAGTTAGCCAAATAAATTTTATTTTTAATGAAAAAAAAATTTTATAATTAAAAAAACGATACTGTAATAAAAAGGATTCTCCCTCTCTTGCACAGACTAATGCTCAAGGACTACCACAAACATTAATATTATTTTTTTATAAATAAAGAAGGATTTGAAATAAAATAAAAAAGATTTTTTCAATAGTGTATGTTGGGGTGACAGGATAACTCATGGGATCCATTCGGGTCTCGCAATCTTGGTGCTGGGGGTTCAAATCCACCCTAGACAAGATTTTATCCATAAATAAAAGCTTGTCCTGAGTCATGGATGTTTAGAATGGGAGAGCAACCTGTAGATAACTTCTCCCTCCATGACTAAGTGGTTGAAAGGAAGGTTAGGTGAAGAAAAGATGATGTACGTCAAATTTTGTTCTATCTAAATAACTAACATCTGAATCAATAATATATTACGTATAATTAAAGGTTTCAGGAAAACTCTTACTCTCAGTAGTCTGATTCTATCAAACAACTTTTCAAATCTTTAGTATATTATTTTAATCCAAATAAATTTAAATATTATATTTTATTATCTTCAGCTGCTGACCTTGAGACCTATATTCTAAATAAAACAAAAAAGTTTGTTTCACAGGAGCTGTATTGTAAAAATAATTACCTTGGTACTGTAGTTAATGAATATATTTATTTGAACTTTCCATCTCATATTGTGCCTTCCACTTAGGAAATATATCTTTGATCAATAAAGAAATCGCTGACCAGTTTCATCACAAAAATTATATGATAATTTGTACAATTCTAACTTCCAATATTAGTCAAAGCAATAAAATCCTTATGTGGTTGTGAAACTTCAAAGCTGATCATGTTATTTTCTCCTTGAAACTAATTGGTAGAGAAAATTAATCTATAAGTATTTAATTCCATTTTTTTCCCTATAGAGAGAGGACTACTTTTACACCAATTTTGTTTAATAAAAGAGACAAGGAAAACTAAAAAACAAAATTTATAATTTTAATACTGTAGCACCAAAATGCTGAAATTTATTTACATATAAACAAACATAAATTTTGTATAATTACATAGTTTTTAACTGGATTTATATATTTATATATGTATAACGAAAATACTTACAGACTAAACTCTAATAAACACAAGTATTAAATACACAATTTTTAATTTATCAACAAACATTTTGAATTACCAAATATCCTATCACATATAAAACTAGGTTTGAAAACCTAGAGGGTACTTTAGTCTTCATGGTACACAAATTATTAAAAATAGATATAACAAATCCAAAGACTCTCCTTGAACAATAAATATTACCATCTTTGACATTTGACTCAAAATTCCTTCCCTGTTGCCAAATGGAAGAGGTTAATTTCCAAGAAAAAATAAATAAGCTTCACTCAGAATCGACAAGCGACTCAAATGAAGAATTTCAAAATTTCTATTTAAAAAAAAATGTATTAAAATATGGTTTTCTAGAATATAAAGAACATAAACTGTTTATTTATATAAACTATATATATACAAAATAGTCTCTCAAAATTTACACTGATTTAAATTTAAGAATTTGGCCCAGGATGCTTAGAGGGGGAAATGCAAACATTTCTTGTTAATTATTAATATCTAATCAACAATTCTAAAGTTAAAAGGCAATTAAAATTATTAATTAAAAATAAGTAATCTTGCCTGCACAGACAAAACTGAGACCTCATAAAAACATTTCATTGAAGCCTCAAAGCTCCTGGCTCACTTAAACTTATAGGAAATATTTACAATTAAAATACAATAAATGGCAAAACAAAATTAAGTGTCGACTAGTGACCGGGTATTGCAAGATCTTAAATGTTGTTCCTACTAACATAAATAATTTTAAATTCACATTCATCTTATCATGATGATGGTGGCTCACAAAAATAATTTAAAAAAATTGTAAAAATTAAAATAATTGATGATCAGTCAAAAATAAAAAAGAATCAACTGAGTTGCCAAAGATTTGGAACTACCTAACTTGGTCTAAAGTTTCTTTAAGTGCGGCTAGTTGTTCTTCTCCGAGTTGGATTTTTTCTGCAATTTCCCTCGAATCAACAAGGAGTTTGGATTTCATGTTGATGAAGTGGTCATAGTCGGTGTATTCTTCTCCAGTCAAGTAGTTGTAGAGCATGGATGAAACACTCCCGCTTCTCTGGTCGATATTCGTCTTTAATTGTTTGGCCTCATTCAGTTGCCCTAGGAGCTTGTCTCTCTTCTCCTCAAGGGATTTCTGCAAAGTTAGATAAAATTAACCATTAAAATGATAAAGAACTATCACTTCAAATCGTGAACAATTTTTTATAGTGCAAAACAAGTATTTTATCAATACTTAGACACTTCCAGCTGCTACTTATTTAAATAAAAAAATAATGATGTTAAATAACACCTTGTACAAAATTAACCTCTTTCCTTTTCATAAAAGAGAAATGCAAATTTTAGTATTTTTTAAAATTAAATTTCATAAGATTAATCTATAAGATCATTTATTTGCTTTCAAGAGACAAAGTTGATTTTTATTAGATTTTTTTGTTGGGGTTTGGTCAAGATAGATAAAAAAAAAATACAAATTTAAAAATGTAAGTTAACATTGTAAGCTATCTTCAGGGCTATCATGAAGGCGAGAGGGTCACTAAGATCCAATTATAATTATGATCCCATGTTAAATGGTTCATTCTTGCATTATTTTATGAACAGTTAGATTAATAAGTCTTTATTAGTTAGAAAATATTGAGTAATTATTATACATTGTTGATGCAATATAATTAATATAGTAATAATATGATTATTGGGATAATTGAGTGCTAATATCTCCTTAAATATGCAATAACTTAATGGGAATGGGATAAAATCTTCAATAATTTAGATAAAATATACTATCCAGTGAGTTAGAAGACAAACCATTTACCAGTAATCTAATCTTATTAATGACATTTATTTATCACATTATGCAAGTAAGAGCTTACCCGGTCGTGATGATCAGGAGGCAAGGTGAGCAGAGCATTCTCAGCCCTGGCTAACCTCCCAGAGAGTGAGAGAAGGAGGGAGGTGATGTGTCCAACTTCTGTAACATGAAGCCGAAATCGAGAAAGCTCGTGAGGCCTTGCCACCCTTGCAACTCGCTCACAAACAGCATTCCCAAGTGATTCATTTACAGCTGTCTCCTCAGTCACAGCCACTGATTCAGCCCTTAGCACAGACAGCTTTCGTGACAACCGCAACATCAGTTCCTCCTAGGCACAAAATATACTTTAAAATTTAGCTACCCAATTTAAAAAAAAAATCATCAATCATGAATCGTTAAGGTAATCTATTAAAATTTTATTACTAAAAATCTATTAATTTTAATTACAATTGTTCGAAATAATAATATTTTAATTAAATTTNTAAATTTAATTTAAAATTATAATTTTATTAATTTGTCGCTATGTAAGTTATTAGAAAATGCTTTCAAAATTTTTATAAAATTATTCCAAATTGTTTTCTAAAGCTTCCTAATTCCAATTACCTTCTTTTGTTGGAGGCTTCCTATTGATGGAGGAGCACTTGTATCTGGAGGAACTGGAGGGTTGGATGAGGTTAACAAGCGAGGTTTGCAGTCAAGAGAAGTAAAGCTGGCATTGCTCATGAGTGGAGTCTCTGTGCCCTTCCTAAAGATAAACAAAAATTTTTTAAAATAATAATTTAGTTGTGGTGTATTATAAAAAATAAATTTTTAACAATTAATGCGAGGGAATAAAATAAAGGAGATCCAGGTTCGAGTCCTGGCTGGGACAGATATATTTTTTATTCTATTCACTCGCATTAATTGTTTAAAAATTTTTTAAATGTAGCTCAATAGCTTTAAAAACTAGAGTGATGTCAACTATCAGATTTTTCAGACACTGATATACCTTTTAATGCTTAATAACAATGAACCACAAAAATGTGTTAATAAAATGACAAAACTTTAGATGCACAAAATTACTAATACACAAAAATAATTTATGAAACAATTTTTTTGGTGTATGGGCTTAAAACTAAAAAAGAGTAAGCCACAGCCTTTTGGCTATTAATAATAACAAAAAACACTACTCACTTTAAAAAATTTAAACTATTATAACACTCTCCCATTTCCTCTTTAAAGTGATTGATAAAGCAGTTAATTTTAGTTAAAAAATTTGAATAATTTATTTCCTTACTGAGTTATTGATAGTGATGGATTTCAAAAAATTAGCATTTTTTTAAATGTGGTATTCCAATAATTCCAATAACAAAAAGTCATAATTTTTTCACCTGAACCTTTCATCCTTGTATTTATAGTCACTAAAACTTGCTAGATTTTAACATTTATCTCAAAGCTATTTATCAAGAAAATATATTTATTTTAGGCATTAATATAAAGGGCTATGTTTTATTAATGATCTTGTCAAATAGTTTTAAGTATTTCTAAAATCACTTGTGTCATAAAGAGAATTTAAAAATAAAATAGCGTGAGGAGCCTGAATAGAAAAGGAGATCCATTCAGTTCTCAAATCCAGGGGCTGCAGATTCTTATCTGGTACGGGGCAAGCTTTTATTGAGAAATAAAGGATTTTATTTAGATTAGAATGTCAACCTGTAGTTAGCCCCTCCCATCATGACTAAGTGGTTTAAAAAAAGAATGAATAAAAAAAAAAAAACCCATATTTTTCAGTGTTCATCAAAGAGTGATCAAAAAGCAAGGTGAATTTTAATTTTTATAAAAAAAAAATTTATTTATTCATGAATATTTATTTTGTCCCCTTCAGAGTAACCCTTCTCAGATACTATATTGTAACATAACTTTAATGTCTCTCACAAACAAACAAAAATGCTATACACTGGAAACTTTTCAAAGATGTTCAAGACAAGTGTACAAACATTTAAAAAAAAGTATAATCTTGTGCCCACACTTTTTCCAATCCTCAAAGCACTACTGATGAGCACTTTTTGATATAGCCTTCACCTCATCCAGCGATGCGGTATTTGTCCTCAATTTTGCAAAATGGGAACGGGTTTCTTGAGTTTCAAGAATAGGAAAAATCATAGAAGGCATTCATCTGGTGAAAACAGTGGCTGTGGCATGATTACATTTGGTCAAAATTTAAAACTTTAGGAACAAATTTCACTGGCACATGTCTCATGCCCAAAACATGTGTTAAAATTGCCTGGCATGGACCAAATGGATGTTGATATCATCAACAACTTCTCTTATGGTATTTGATGATTCCTCAAAACTATTTTTTTCACTTCTTCAACATTCTCATCAGTTAATGGCATGCTGGGGCATTCAGAGCGAGGTTAGTCATTGGTGTCTGCTCGGTCTTCTTTGAAGAGTTTATACCACTTGTAAACATTTGTTTTACTTAAAGTAGATTCACTGTATGCCACTGTCAACATTTCAAAAGTTTTAGAGCACTAGATACCATTATTTACACAAAATTTAAGGCAAACTCTTTGATCCTTGTTTTTCGACAATGAAGAATAGCCAAGCACTCAAAACACTTCTAACTTTAATGTCTCTCACAAACAAACAAAAATGCTATACACTTGAAACTTTTCACAGATGTTCAAGAAAAGTGTATATACATTTTAAAAAAAATTGAAGATCGAACAAATGTAACCCACAAAATTTGAAAAATCAACTTACTTTTTGATCACCACTCGTACATTTGTTTTCCATAAGCTGAGACACTGCTACATTTTATAAAGAGTTATTGTTTATTTCAATATGAAAACTGAAAGAAAATTATTTTTTGCTATTGTTAGATAACTGACAGATGACCTTTAATAAATCTGAATAGTTTTGCTTTAGGTATTACAGTGGATTTTGTCAGCAACAGTCCCCTTACAGGCAAAGAGACCCCGGGGAACAGGTTTCTTCCTGACTCACAGCACAGTGACTGGCTATCTGATTTTTTCTTATTCAATGAAGTACTTATTCCCAAGAGCTCACCAGAAATCCTCTACCCAGATTAGATAACAAACAGAAGTACAGAAAAAAACACTAACTTGGCTCAGTGATTATTAAAACAGACCTTTGGACCTAACCACTGGACCATCACACCTTGGACTTTATCTATCAGTAGGGTATTGATAATAAATGAAAATATACCCAGAGGATTTTGTTGCAGACTCAATCTCTTCTGTGCTGATGGTCTGAACACTTGATTGAGTTGTCATGGGTTGTGCAGGAGCTGGCACCAACGAAGATGTCACTTGGGGTGTTTTAAGGCGAGGAGCAAAGTCCATGCGGAATAAACCAGATACATAGTCCGTGGAACGTTTGACGTCTGGACCAGGAACTGAAATAGACAAATAAGCTTATAAATTTCTGATTAAAATATTAAATAAAAAGTAAAAATGAAAATCTGCTATACACATAACAAAACTTGTTATGTCTCAAAAATCTCAAAAGAGATTTTTTTTTTTAATTACTCTTTCAAACAAAGATTAATGCGATATTAAAAGAATTATTTGTATATTTTGAGATCTTAAAGAAAAATGTACTTTTAACAAGTTAGTTTGTTTTGAATAATGGTAGTTATTCAAATTATTATTGAATTTCTTTTCCATTAAAAGGACCCCAAAAGTAATAAATCTTGCAAAGTTATAACCTCTGGTCAGATGTAATACTCAATCAACAGTTCCTTTAGTAGTTGAGACAAATGGTGACCCTACAAAAATATTAAAAATGCAAAATTTTATTTCTACAAGACAAAAAGGAGATAATAATAATCATGAGGTGTATGAGAACATAAAAGAGGTTTGGATAAAAAATACTTGAAAGAAGTCTTGAATGAAAAACAAGATTTTATGTTCTATAAAATTTTTTCTAAAATGTTTATCGAGGAAGATATTTGAAATGTAACTAATGTGGTTGGTCCCCCTCATTCCAGGATGAAGTATTTCAGAGCCTACCAAGTCTAAGAAATGTAATCAAATGAAAAGTGATTACACATACATGGGATTTATAAAAAAAAGTATAGGGACTATGAAGAAAAAAAGATAGTTATTAAAATGACATTTAACTTTGCTACATTCAAATTTATCTTCCTCCAATAGAACATACTTTTATCTTATTCAGATCATACAATAATTTTCAAAGCCATTATCAGTTCTATGGAAGGAAAGGATAGATTCAGGTGTAAAAGGTAACAGAAACTATGTTCAATAGAAATCAAGAGGCAATTGGTGTAAGGTTAATATGAGGAAATCAGAATTACAAAAGAACAGTGGAAATCTCGAAGTAACATGAAGTAGAGTGAAAAAAAACATTTAGGGAGTGGTAAATGGGCTACTTAGAATTTAAATAAAATGAAAGACAGGACCAATTGATGTACAATATTCGGGATGATGGAGAGAATATTGTACATCAATTGGGCTAAAAGTAAAAGCAAACAAAAGGGATAAGAAAAATAATTAGGTTCATCAGCAGTTTGGATAATACTACTAGTGATTTTGACTAAGTCTCAGGTTTAAAACTAGCAACATATTAACTTTAGAAATATGGATTAAGTGATTTTTAATCATAACCATGATCACATGGATAGTAAGGTTTGATGGAGCCATTAAAAAAAACCATAATTTTGACAGGATTATATAAATTTTGTTTGAAGCCATAGGCGTCTAGAAAATTTCTCATTACAATTAAAATTAATTATTTTAATTTAAAATTTGCTTTAAAAATTTGGGGAACAAAAATAACTAAAATTAGACTGACATATAACGTTCCTCTAAAATTGCAATAATAAATAAATAAGAATTATTAATTACTAGCTTATATAACAATATAGAATTACCAAAGCCCAGGCAAATTTAAATAGGAAGAACTCAAATTATAATAATATAGTAAATAAATAATTATTTTGTATAAATAATACAAATAATAATAATAATAACAAACATTGAAATGAATAAATAATAAAAATTAAAAAAAAAAGTTCCTAGAAAATAAAAATTAACAACAATATGATTATTTTCTTACCACTTAGGTATTCACTGTTTCCTTAAGGTGCATGAAATTATAAACAATAAACTTCAAGATTTCTCAAAATAAAATATTCCAAACAATATTTAATAAACATGCAATTTTTGGGAAGCAAGAAGTGTTTTCAAATTTAATAATCTACATTAAATTAGAAATGAAAAATAAGATAATCACTTTCAGAAATATTAAGGCTGATAGGAAATAAGAGCCCTTGGCATAGAGCACAGATTGATGTTAAGTGCTTCTAGGGGGGAAGCCATAGAGATTGTCATCTTACACAATAGGATATAAAACAATTTCATTCTATTTTATATTGTAATCTTATTAAACATTTAAAAAAAAAGAAGGCTTTTTAAGTATTTGAAAATAGCTTAGATTAAGAAATTATACAGCTGTTCTTTTAAAGCCATGAGTTATTTCATTAAAAAAATTATTTAATACTCATATTGATACCACAATACTAAATGAAAATGAAAATTAATTAGAATGTGTACCAATGCAACACATAAGAGTAACCAACAAATTATATATAATTTCATATAATATATACCTATAATATAACTTTAAAATATATAATAATTTCTTTCTCATTATTAAATTATGGATTTATAACTTATTCATCAGTTTAACAAATAGAAGTAGCTCAAAATTTTATATTCTGATAAATCAATCTTTACGTTTTCTGATTTTTATAACAAGACCTATTCAATTAATCCAAGTGCTAAATTTAAATAGAGGCACTGCTAAAGAACTCACCTAAAATGCCATGGAGTTTGTGTGATGGTGAAAGCTGACTAGCAAGATCCCGAGAGAGCTGGTCACATTCTATCTCCTCCTGGAGTTGGCGACGAGGAGGAGTGGGTGGAGGAGAAGGAGTTGGTGTTGTCTGAGAGGAGGCATCACTAACTCTTGGCTCCTCTGGCCGCCTGCTCTCTGTCCGTTCACTTTGCGATCTCCCAACTACTACCGAGTTCTTCTCTTCTCGAACAGTTTCATCTAAATAAGGAGGATGTTAAGATTATAAGAAATATGAAAGCAATAATGAATATTTTCACAGTGAACTCATTAAAACATGAATTAAATACCGATTTAAAAGCCAACTATTTTATCAAAAAGGGTCTTTAATATAGATCTGTGACTATCATTCTAGAATACAATTGAGAGAGGTAGGTAATCTAAGCTTTCATAAAAATTGTTTTTTGTATATGCATTTGAATAAAAAAGAAATTTACTCTGAATTTTTTAAAAATGTAACCAGAAAATTATTTGTAAGATTTATTTTTAGTTTTGCAATTGACAAATTAACTTTAAATAAAAATCTTAATTTACAAATAGTTTATAAATTGCTAAAATACAAAATTATGTTCTTATGTAAGTACTGAAATGTATTTTGGGAAAAATATAATTCAATTATGAATGAGTTTAAGTAGCTGGTCACTAAAGATTGCAGGTATATCTCTTTATTCAATATTGGCCAAAACTCTATAAGCTACAGTACAGTAGCTGCTAGGGATAATATGACTGAAAAATCTGAAAGGTGTCAAGCAAAGCTTAATTATTTCCAGAGATGATTTTCCAATAATTTTTTAACAGGAATGATTAAGAACAGACAAATTGCTTACCTAAGTTATCTTGGGTAGAGGCAGAAACAGTCTTCTTCTCAATCTTAGCAGAGGATGTAGGATCAGATTGAGCCCGAGGAGCTCGACCCCTACTCTTGGTGGGAGCAGGGCAGCCCCGAGGGAGAGTCTGGGAAGCAGCAGCTCTCTCCTGTGACTCCCTGTTGGGCACTGGAGGTGAAGTCTCCTTCTCTTCAACCTCTAATTTCTTCTCCTCTTCATTAGGTCTGGATTTTGCCTCTGGCACTGGCCTGGTCTCGGGAAGAAGTTTATCATCTTCTCGGACAGGTGACACTTTTTCCAAAGGTTTTTCTACTAAAATAAAATACATTGATAATTGACAGGGAACCAGGGCTATTTTCTTTAGGAAAGAAGAAGGCGTGCAAGAGAATTTAAATTAAAGGGATAAGGGAGAAGGAACCAACCAGTGTGACAAATGGCAACTATTTGTATACACTTTTGCACACTAATTAAGCTTTTGATGTTTTCCCGAGCAAATGTTTCTTAGTGTATTTAAATAAAACTAGGTTATTTTAGACTTATAAACCTTAACACCATTAGTCAGCAGTAAATTATTAAAACATGAAATTCACAAAAGTGCAATATTATATATTTAATCTAATTGCTTGCATTTGACTTGGTATGAAAGTTGCTTAGCATTCTGAATGGTAGTTTTAATAAGGGAAATTCAGAATTTATATAAAGAAAAAGTAGATACCTTCTATTAAATTTTTTAACAAAATATAAGGTACAATCACTAACTATTAATTTACCATAAATGAATATTTTTATTTTTCATAATTAAATTTTTATAGAGAATAATTACATAAAAAGAAAAATTTTGGGCATTAATGGAAACCATTTTTTTTTCAAAAATATTACTCAGTAAATAAAATCATTAAAGTATACTAACTGGCAGTCTCGATGACTCTTCCACCAGATGGTGACATAGTCCTCTTATAGCTACCTTGAAAATTAGGGAGACCTTTTTCCTTTTCTTCTCTTCTGTATGACAGGTAGGATGCTTTGGATTGACTCCTACAACAATCCAATACATAAAGAAATTAAAATAACCAATATTATAAATAAAGTTTTTTTTTTGTTTTTTTTTGCAATTGAAATAAATAAAATAGGTACAAGCTTTTAATTTTAGATTTTAAAATTAACGAAAGAATACCTGGAGATGCTCTCACTCTACTTAATCAGGATGAGAACTGATTAAGAAGAGTAGATTTATGTCCTGCTATTCGTATTTTATTTGTGTATCCCACTAGAACTGTAGGATACACAAAAAACTAGGTGCTTACTTTCTATAATATTACTGAATATTTAAAAAAATTAAAGCCTTTTACTAAATACTCACCTATACTAATACTAATAATTAAATGGGGCAAGCCTCCAATTACAACCAATAAGGGTAAAAGAAAGTAGGAATTAGGAATCCTATTCATATAATATAAATGTGAACCACTTTTGCTTTAAGAATACTTTTAAAATTTTTTCTGGACCCTTGAATCTGTATTTTGTTTATTCAATTTCGAGATGATAACATGTTATAGTGTGAAAATTTAATATTTTATAATATTTTGCTACCAAACGATTAACACGTTTCTTGGTTCCATGAGTTAAGAGATGCAATTCTTACAGTAATGTTATCAGACTATAGTAAAAATTCTCTTAGATTCTTAGATTTTAGGTACTAAATTTTCCGTACAACTTATCTCAATCCTGGTTATAATCAATCAATTTCAAAAAATGTCAGTCACACAGAAGATGTAAGGAATCTTCTGATTTTTTATTAAGTGATGAAATGTTAAAATGAATGTAAAACTTTCCAATATTTCATTAAGATGAACATAAATGAAAGTAAATGACAAATTACATGTCATAGAGCATGAGCGTAAAAGGAAAGATGACTAATCCTGGCTCTATACTGAGCAATAGTAGTTATATTCGTAAATATCTTCCTTTATAAGCGCTTATGTTAAAAATGTTATATGTAAATTTTATAAAATTACATTCTGCACTAATTATATAGCAAAAAGTTTTTCATTTGTATATTAAAAACGAAGATTAGCAAAATGAAAATTTAGGCCTTCATTAGTAGTTATGTAGACAAAAATTCAATTGGTTTAATTCATTTTAAATGTACAGATAAATTACCTCAAAATTGATAATCTCATACTTTCTTCTTACTAAAGTCTCGTTAGTTAAAAAAAAAAAATATATATATATCTAAATTTGTTGGTCAATTTGTATCAATTGAATAAATCTTAGCTTTTTATTATTACTTGTCATTTTATTTTAATGTAGGCATAGGCAATCGAATTTAATCACATGTAATGGTTTTTAGAATTTTAAAAGCATTTTAGTATAAAATAATAGAATGCTCACAATAATCTGACATAAAACTATCTGATATTAATGTTGGTAAACCACTGGATAAGTTTCTTTAAAGTTTTCACCAGTATTCAGAGTGAAATAGAGAAGTTCTTAAGTGTTTTAGTAAAAAAAAAAAAAAGAAAAAGAAAAAGAAAAAAAGAAAAAGAGAAGTGATTAGCTACGTTTAAAAGGCACAAATGCTCTATAAACTAAGCCTTTAAGGTTCCTCTTTGGCTAGAGATAAAGTGACGTATGCACTATTGTCTGGATCTACTCTCGAAAATAATTGATTTACGTTGATGGATCTGCATTGGTTTGTGGGCCTCTAAAGTTGCATGATAAACCTCCGGAATCTACAATGGCGTACTTAACTGGACAGCCCATATTGCACCTACTTATAATGTTGAAACATTACTTGGCAAAGTGAAAATGTTCAGAAAGGCTTTCTCTGTTAGGACAAGCAAAATCGATATCGCTTTATTTAAGAGAAGTAAATGCTGCGGAACAAAGGAAGTGAAAGGCATCCCCCATCTAAATAACAAATATAGAAATGCCGGCTGAATCTAGGAGTCAGAATAGCGCCTTACTTGGCGGACTGCATAAAATAAAGATCGACCAACAGTGCGTAAAACATTCTGCCTCTAGAGCGAATAAATATCAACATACGTGCACTATATGCACGGGGCATGAATAAATAAAGAGCCATAGATCTTTAGCGTCGCAATAGGACTGCTAAAAAAGATACTTATTTAAAAAAGTAATCTTTAATCATCACCTAAATAAATTACACACATTAAAAAAAAAGATTAAAAACTAGTAACACATGGATCGCAGAGACAAGGAACTACAGTGTCAGCCACTGTTATTAATCAGTGAACATGTCGAGAAATTTTATTTAGCGCTATTTCACGATCCTCCCTGAAATTTCACATTCACGTGGAGTGCATTGGGCGACAGCTGCTTAAATCAAGGCTGCCAACCTGCACCTTTGTCCCGGGCTGACTCCCATTTGATACGCCCGCTCAAATGTCCTTTCTTCTTGCTCCGACCCTGACACATCTCGCAATTAGAGTGTGGACCAAGCATGGATTGTCTTGTCCAACACTCGAATTGAGAGCATGATGTAGACGGCTATTTGATATTTTCATAAACGATGCTCTTAATAGTTCAGAATATATTTTCATACCCCACAAGACCATGCTGGAGAGAAATAATCTACTTTATGCAATTAATGAGAGGGAACAAAACCCTTTAGCACACCGGCCCGGATAGCAGGAGATCCAGGTTCGATTCCTGGCGAGGACAGATAGATTTTTTTATTCTGTTCCCTCTCATTAATTGTTTAAAATTTACGTGGGATAAAAAAACCACAACCAAATAAAATATTTATAAATCTACTTTATGTTTTGTAGCTCTTATTTTCTTTACTAGGTCCAACGTAGGTTATGACACTTCTGTTATAATGATTCAGAGGATTTCTGGTTTGCTTCCAAGAACATTTTACAGAATTTGTACCACTCTTGATTCAATGGAAAAAATATATGTGAATGGGAATATATTCATTCCATATTGTACTGTAGATAGAGAATAAATAAATCTCCTAAAAATGTTTCACTTCTGGACCTATTAGGAGGTATTTTTTTTTATATTTTCTTTTCTGTATTTGATTAGACACAATTTTGAATTATGAAAGGTAAACAGAGTTACCTCCTAAATTCCTTTTTCAATAGATTGTATTTTATCCAGGGGGAAACTTAATGATGATAATATTAATGAAGAAGAAAGATACCAACCTACCTCCTTTTTCAGTAAATGGGGTTGTACCCCAAAGGAAATTAAAATGACTTTAAGAATAGATTTAACATAAAAAATTCTAGTATAACGCTCGTGTTTAATCTATTTTTGTTATTATTTGCAGTATCCCATGAAGTAAATGAATTTGGAATTCCTAATAACTAACTTCACTAAAAAATAAAAAGTAAAATAATTTATTCATTTTAAGGACAAAAGTTTCATTAATATGAATAAAGCATTTAAATTACATTAAATTACTTCAATAACTACTAATAAATTCAAATGCATACACATTACAGAATAGGTATTCTTTAAATAATTGAAGAAGTTAAATTATTTTTACTAGGAGTTATCATCATGAATAATGAAGAAATATCTTCTAATACAATAGGAAACTAAGGCAACACTTATTGGCATCTCAGAACTTTATTTATTCTATTTCTACAATTTATAATAATATTGATAAATGGAGAGAAAATTTTTTCGCTTCTATTCATTAGCATACAAACTTTCCCTTGAAATATTAATTTATTTAAATTCTGATAGCCAATAGCATGTCACGTTTTGCCCATAATCTCGAAAATTATTACTTCCCTATAGCCCAAGAGCCACTAGAATTAAACAGGAAGTTTATAACCATCTTTACCACTGGTAAACATTACGTGGAGTGACGCATAGACGCAATTAAAATAAAAAGAAAATAGTGTTTTTTTACACAAAAAAAAGTTGGCATTTTACAGGAACACGGAACGCTGCATGAATATACATATAGTCACAAGGGGAGCAGGAACTCCCAGTCCTTGTCAAAGAGTGCCTTGACCCAAGCGATTATGGTATGATTACTGGTATGAGACTACTACCCTTCTCTCCGTCAGCAATACGACCAGGTAGGGGGCGTAGCTAGAATCGGAGAGTGATAACTCACATTCAAGAGAGAAAAAGGATGACAAGAATTATCTTCTGAGAAGTATATTCTATTTTTAAAATTTATCTCATAAATTCTTATTTAGAGTAAAATTTACACAAGAAAGGTCACATGATTTTATTTTTATTACACAAGTCTGCCATTCATGAGATGCAGAAAATAAAAGGACTTCTCTTGTTTTATTAAAGATAGACTTAGATAAAAGAAAATGATTAATTTATCTTATTTATACAAGAAAATATTAAATTACTAATATTTNTCACATTCACGTGGAGTGCATTGGGCGACAGCTGCTTAAATCAAGGCTGCCAACCTGCACCTTTGTCCCGGGCTGACTCCCATTTGATACGCCCGCTCAAATGTCCTTTCTTCTTGCTCCGACCCTGACACATCTCGCAATTAGAGTGTGGACCAAGCATGGATTGTCTTGTCCAACACTCGAATTGAGAGCATGATGTAGACGGCTATTTGATATTTTCATAAACGATGCTCTTAATAGTTCAGAATATATTTTCATACCACAAGACCACGCTGGAGAGAAATAATCTACTTTATGCAATTAATGAGAGGGAACAAAACCCTTTAGCACACCGGCCCGGATAGCAGGAGATCCAGGTTTGATTCCTGGCTGGGACAGATAGATTTTTTTATTCTGTTCCCTCTCATTAATTGTTTAAAATTTACGTGGGATAAAAAAACCACAACCAAATAAAATATTTATAAATCTACTTTATGTTTTGTAGCTCTTATTTTCTTTACTAGGTCCAACGTAGGTTATGACACTTCTGTTATAATGATTCAGAGGATTTCTGGTTTGCTTCCAAGAACATTTTACAGAATTTGTACCACTCTTGATTCAATGGAAAAAATATATGTGAATGGGAATATATTCATTCCATATTGTACTGTAGATAGAGAATAAATAAATCTCCTAAAAATGTTTCACTTCTGGACCTATTAGGAGGTATTTTTTTTTATATTTTCTTTTCTGTATTTGATTAGACACAATTTTGAATTATGAAAGGTAAACAGAGTTACCTCCTAAATTCCTTTTTCAATAGATTGTATTTTATCCAGGGGGAAACTTAATGATGATAATATTAATGAAGAAGAAAGATACCAACCTACCTCCTTTTTCAGTAAATGGGGTTGTACCCCAAAGGAAATTAAAATGACTTTAAGAATAGATTTAACATAAAAAATTCTAGTATAACGCTCGTGTTTAATCTATTTTTGTTATTATTTGCAGTATCCCATGAAGTAAATGAATTTGGAATTCCTAATAACTAACTTCACTAAAAAATAAAAAGTAAAATAATTTATTCATTTTAAGGACAAAAGTTTCATTAATATGAATAAAGCATTTAAATTACATTAAATTACTTCAATAACTACTAATAAATTCAAATGCATACACATTACAGAATAGGTATTCTTTAAATAATTGAAGAAGTTAAATTATTTTTACTAGGAGTTATCATCATGAATAATGAAGAAATATCTTCTAATACAATAGGAAACTAAGGCAACACTTATTGGCATCTCAGAACTTTATTTATTCTATTTCTACAATTTATAATAATATTGATAAATGGAGAGAAAATTTTTTCGCTTCTATTCATTAGCATACAAACTTTCCCTTGAAATATTAATTTATTTAAATTCTGATAGCCAATAGCATGTCACGTTTTGCCCATAATCTCGAAAATTATTACTTCCCTATAGCCCAAGAGCCACTAGAATTAAACAGGAAGTTTATAACCATCTTTACCACTGGTAAACATTACGTGGAGTGACGCATAGACGCAATTAAAATAAAAAGAAAATAGTGTTTTTTTACACAAAAAAAAGTTGGCATTTTACAGGAACACGGAACGCTGCATGAATATACATATAGTCACAAGGGGAGCAGGAACTCCCAGTCCTTGTCAAAGAGTGCCTTGACCCAAGCGATTATGGTATGATTACTGGTATGAGACTACTACCCTTCTCTCCGTCAGCAATACGACCAGGTAGGGGGCGTAGCTAGAATCGGAGAGTGATAACTCACATTCAAGAGAGAAAAAGGATGACAAGAATTATCTTCTGAGAAGTATATTCTATTTTTAAAATTTATCTCATAAATTCTTATTTAGAGTAAAATTTACACAAGAAAGGTCACATGATTTTATTTTTATTACACAAGTCTGCCATTCATGAGATGCAGAAAATAAAAGGACTTCTCTTGTTTTATTAAAGATAGACTTAGATAAAAGAAAATGATTAATTTATCTTATTTATACAAGAAAATATTAAATTACTAATATTTATATAAGCAAAAATGATTAAGTCTGAGCCAGCTAAGGTTCGCTACTACGTCGATATTCCAGTTCACATTCGATGAAGGGGGGTGGGGGGGGTCAGGACCCCGAGGTTTCGTCACTGCCCTAAATTTTCAGGACTACCGGTACGGGTTGCCTCGCAAGGCTTCCTCTGGCCTTGGTCCAGATACAACTAACCCCTTGTCGACTGGCAGAAGATGGGTGCAGTTGACATGCACACACAACACACACACAAAACGATGTACCTCGGTGGGGTTACTCTGTGCTGAAATGTATCTGTAGGACATGTCAGCTCCTCCAGGACATGTAAGTGTATGACAATGTCAGCTCCTTCGAGTTTAAGACGAAATTCTCGTCTTTCTCGTAAGTTAGGCTCTCGCTAGTGTAGAGGGAATTTAATGACATATCTAGCTAGTCCTTGTGGTGTAATGACTTAACACACCAGCCCCGATAGCAGGAGATCCAGGTTCGATTCCTGGCTGGGACAGATAGATTATTTTTATCCTATTCCCTCTCATTAATTGTATCTGTAGGACATTCCTTCACAGAGCTCGAGTCCTTTTTAGAGTAGCTTTTCTTAAGAAACAACATGGAGAAAATTAAATTCATTTGAATAAAACTGGTTTACAAAACATTAAAAATTATATTATATTTCTATGATGTATGATATAATTATCTTATGTACTCTAGAAAGAAACTAATAATAAAAATTCGAAATATTTAACTCAATCTTTCAAATTGGCCATTAAATATGAAATTAAAAGCTATGGGCTTTTATTGGTATTGTACAGGATATAAAAATGAATTCTTTTATGAATTTTATATTACCCAACTGCTTGACCCCATTGTAGGGTATGCTTTTCAGTAACTTAGAAACAACTTCTAAATCACTCTTGGAATTGAGTGGGGCGCGAGGAAAACAACCAACAGGTGACTTAGAAGCCTAGAATTAGCCTTGATGTGAAATATGATAGGCAAGCAATGGGTATCTTGCTCCCATTGGAATTGTTAGCGAAATATGAGATATTTTCCAGATGATAACTTTTCAATTTATGTCGGCTGAACACGCACACACATACACCCATATATAAAACCAAATTAAAAGAAAATATGCATCAGGCTGAAAAATAATTTATACGAATTTATTTAGACAAATAATTAAAAAAAAAACAATAATATATATATATATATATATATATATATATATATATATATATACAGACACAAATATAAATTTAAAAGGGACTGATACCACAGGAATAATGAAATTAGAGAGTATCAAGTAGTATACCATGNGTGAAGCTTAGGATGAAATAGTCCCACTCGTTTGAAAATTATTAAGTTTAGAATAGACACATTCTCTATAGTAATAAGAAAATTTTGGCTTCGTGTCAAATTTATAAACATTTAGTCCATAATATTTGCTTCAAAACATACAAATCTTTCCAAATTATAAGCTGAAAATTATTTTAAAAATCAAATATAATTTACTTACTTTGAATTAATTTGAAATTTGGAAAAAAAAATAAGGTAATAATTGATCATTTGAATTGTACAGGGAGCAAGAAAAAAAACAAACAAAAAAAACTCTACCTTCGCCAGGTAAAAATTAATTTTTTATGAATCCTCAGACTAGTTCAGACGATGGAATTATTTTTGGAGGCAAGTTGGGGGAAGAGCATCTGTTGGAAAGTGTCTTCCTGGTCGACATTGTGAAGAAGTAAGCCACGCTTTCGCTCATACTGCTCTGAGCTTTTATGGGCTGAACGAGAAAACGCAAGAAAACAGTTTTGGGTCATAGACTGTTACCATTTCTCTGGGGCTGTGGGGAGTGCGCGATAAGCTACACTGCAATTGTGATAAAACTAAGTGAAGTGACTATGAAGTCAAAAGCCACAGAAGAGGAGTTTTATTATGAATGTGCATCCAGCAGCCAAGATAAAAAATCTTTGCCTTCAGCAGTTAGCTGCAAAGAAATCAAGCTATCCACGTAGGTATCATGACGCGTGAATTTTTGATTTCCAGTCTCATAGTACCTGTACCTGCAGGGTATATATATACCAACGATATATTTAAGCTCCAAAAAGCAATGATTTGAAAACATCACAATGAAAAGATTCTATTTTTTAAATGTAATGGAATATAAATGTTATTATACATCTATTTTGATACATACATTTTTTTCGAAACGATGATACTAAAAAATATATTAATATTAAAATATTGGCCTCCCTCTGAACATCCCCTCTCCCTCGACTGATTTGAACTATAAGCGAACTAATATAAGAGGCTAGAAAAAATAAGCTTGAAGTCCAACAGACTTTGGGCAAGTTCAGTGCAGAGTAATTTAAATGAGTATGAAAAATAATTTGTTAATACAAATTAGCAATAGAAATTAAAGCAAGATGATCGGTATTTTATAGGAAGACTTAAACTAATTTTCTTCAGCTATAAATCAGATATGATTTAAATTACATATTTAAATTAATATGTCACATATACAAACAACTCTTTGTTAATCGCAACTTAAGTAAACTGGGAGAAATAATAATGCTTAAGTTGCTGACGTTGCAAGGAAGGAATCCACGGTGTCGTTGTGTATTGCCCAAATGATGGCTCCGAATTAAACCTTGAAAAGTAGGAACATAAAAAAAAAAATGTAAATTGTCGGTGTTCTATACAAAATTTCTGTTTAAATGACTGGGCAATATTATTATCTACAAAAAATAAATATATATTAAATTAACTAGCTACATCTATATAATGCGTCAGAAGAATGAACAGCTAGGAATGTAGTGACTTGTTTTTAAAGAAGCAAAATGTGTTCGAAAGACCCTTAAGAACCAGCTCAATCGGATTCCACTAGTTGCTCTGCAAGCACAGTACAACTGAATCGGCAACTTCGATTATTCGCAAACAATCGAAGTAACAAAAAAAAAAAAAATGATTCAAGATATATTAAAGTTTATCAGGAACAGTTTTAGGGAAATTACATCCCCGAGGCCCTGAAGACTGACAGCTGTCGAAGGATCCTGTAGTCCTTGAACTTCGTCCCCGACCTGTGGACACGCCCTGCCAGTGCCGACATCTGGTGCCCGAACGTGAGACTTACGTAAGCAAAGTTCTGGAATCGCGGGCAGATATTAAATCCAGGCCCCCTAGATACCATATCGGACTGAATGATCCCTACTTTGCGATTCTTCAGATCGACGTAGAGATTCCAGTCCAGATCGGAATAGAAAGGAACAGATGAAATACCGCACAACAAGATAATTACAAAAAAAATCTATTTCGTGATCAGCAAACATCTTTTTTAGAAAGGAATAGATAATTTTGAGTTCAGTTCTCGATACGAGAATTAATTTCACTTCAAAATGTAGGGAGAAGGCAGAAATAAACAGTATATATTATAAAAGATTACCTGCTGCTCTTGACTAAAGAAATTAAAACAATTATTGCCCGAGAGAAAAATTAACTTAAAATGATCCATAGCAATATAAAAAACTAAAAAGGGTACGTTTAAAAATTAAGGGTGGGGAAAAAAGTAGAACATAGATATCAACTCTAGTTTTAAGAGAGTTCTAGGCGATTGTAAGTAAAGGGAAAATCATCTTAAGAGTTAAGATGGTTTTCCCTTTTTTTATCCTAAAAGTCCTTGCTCGCAGATGCTCTTAATTATTTTTTATTTTTCCTTAACTGTCAACTAAATGTATTCAGTTAATAAACAGTCGCTAGCTAATAAACTGTTGTTTATTTTGTTTATCATTGCATCCTTCGTTTATAAAACCTAAATGTTCCGGAAATGAAATTACTACCCTATTTAATCATTACGATTGGAACGAACTTACAATATTATTGCTTGGAATAGTAAGCCGTGAAAGAGAACAAGATTGGTAATATTGGCACCAAATCAAGACAGAACGAAATCCCTCCTCTTGAAATCAAATAGCTATTACGGATTGCGCAAAACTAACAGGGATTGCCAGAACCAAGCCAAGTAGCCAGACGATTTCGTCGTAAGATTTCCAAATCACAGCAAGCTCTTTGAATTAAAAACTTGTTTCCAGGACCTACTGCAGAACCACCAACACACTAATTTGATGTATAAAAATAAGTTTTTCTTTCTCAGAAATTAATAAAGATTCTTAGTTTCTTTATTCAAAAGGAGAGTTTTTTTTTGACCGTAGATATTATTATTAGATGATTTTAGTTGGGGTTCGGTCAAGGTAGATCCAAAAAAATACAAATTTAAAAAACTGAGCCAGTTGAATACAGACAGTGACAGTGGACACAAAAGTGTGTGACAGTGTCCGAAAGCGCTCGCCAACGGAGGATGGTTTGCAGAAACCAATGAAGACGGATAATAGAAGGTATGATAGTTCATGAGAATACAATAATAATTGACAACAATATAATAGAGAATTACAATAATGTAATGTGATACCAAAAGTATGAATGTAGAAAGCTATGTAAGAGAATTTAAAAAGATTTTTAAAAATAATTTGGAAAAACCAATTCGAAAAAAAAAAGTAGTATTAGTTTCTTTATTTTTTTTCTTGTGATCCCTCAAAATTTTCAGATGCATTCTGTTTATCCTCACCAAAAGCATATTCTCAATAACCAACCAATAGTGAATAGGATACTAATATAAAACACAATTAAGAGTTTTATATAAAGAAGTGATATAATTTATAACAGGAAGTTGCAAACTAGCAGCTGGTGTTTGTTAGGTGACCGCCTACCTTACTGCTAATCAACACCAATATTATAATATATGTATATGTATTATATATACACTGATTGAATGAGGAAGTCTAAAAGTGTAATACATTACATATTGTATAAATGAAATTTGTGAGGGCCCAAGATGAGCCCTGAGGGAAGCCCAAGAAGTCCTAGCCGGGGAGTTGGGACGATCTCGGAGCAAGGTATTTATAGAGTTAAGCGTCGAGGGCGTGGGCAGGAGCATTTCTCTTAGCGGCCACTTTCTCTCGAGACTCTCCCTGCTTTACATGTACCAAGTCTCCGACCTTGTCTGTCTGTTTGTAAGCTACCTCAAGTTTTTGTGGGGACGGAAAAAGAAAAAAAAAAGTGAAGCTTAGGATGAAATGATCTTATCAATATGTGTCATCTTGATGCAATTAAGAGCCCAGAAAAAAAAGGATTGGCGTAGCTAAGGAGATTCGTCTCCATATTTCCGGTTTTCACATCAAACCTGATCTAGCAAGGTTTCTATTTAGTACAGAAAGCCATTACCTAATGCAATGGGCTGGCTTGCGGATAGTCATAGATACAAAATACATTGCTTACAGTTAGAATCTAACTAATGTTATTCTGAATAATATAAGAAACCTCTAAATATATAAATTATTTTAATCGAATAGAACAGATAATATTATGCCACACTCCCTTCAAGTTGTGAAACGCTTGTTTTGAGATACTTGAATTTCAAATTTCCGCTTAAAAAAAAAAAAAAAAAAAAAAGCTACGCGAACATCACTTTTCTGGAAATCACAATTTCGTGCAAATTTATTATTTATGTACTGTGCCAAGCTATGCAATTTACAGATAAATTGAAAAGAGCTTGATTTATTAATGTTAGAGGTTAAATTAAGGATTAAAACCTTAAAATTGTTAAAACAATAAAATGGTTACTCCTATTGACCTGACGTTCTACTTTTTTTACAAACAGATTGAGATATAAATTTTTTGTTCTTTTAGTTTCCATACTATCTCCATAGGTTCAAAAATACAGACAAGGTTTATTTTGAAATCGCAAGAGTCTAAATCCACCAGGTCATATGTTTACAAGAGCATTGATGCAGAACTGATCTGCTGTAGTATTAGCTATTTAAAAAAAAAATTAAGTCAAAATTGTCTAATACCTATTTTTATAAAATTTGGTAAGTACTTGATTTTGTATTAGTTTGATCTAATTATGTCATGGAAGATATTTAATAAGAAGACTCCTTCAAATGCTAAATTATTCGATTTTGAGATTAATTGCATCGTTAACAAAGTTCATTTGTAGAGGAATCCACTAGTTTAATTCAGAGTCCAGTCAGAAAACTATATTTCCGACCGAATTTCCCAGTGTACTGCCAGTCTAATGTAACAAGTAGCGGAAAGAAGGTTTCAAGCCCTATATATTCCCAATTTAGGGAAGGCCCGATCGGTAAGGGATGGGGACGAGGGGGGTACTTAGGAAACACAAAAAAAAACTTTTTCTAACACAGAAGTATACAGAAGGATTGCAGTATTAGAAGTTTATGTATATATTGGAACTGTTCTCTGGTAGGTTTTGTCAATTGGATAGCGGAACCTGGTTAGCCTAGGGGATCCGCTAGAATCTTCTAATAATGGCGTAACGTATGGTTCGAGTCCCACCCAGCCTACTGGCTCTTGTGCAGAAATAAAAGCCTGGCCAATGCCATGGGACCTTAGATCTGAGCACGAGAGGTAAAAAGAAAAAGAATATGGTACTTGTCTGCACAGCATAACCGTATGACCTAATTAGTTTTCTGCACAAAGCAACACATAAAAAACTTCGTACATCACGGCTGATTAACACAGAAGAGAAACAACACAACATCTGACTGTGTAACTCAGCGTGAACATTCTTTTTTACACCCCATTGATAGTTCCCTTCCTCTTTTGTTAGGTTTCACAGTAAACCTCGTCTGTCTATTATAAAATCAAGTCCGTTAAATATTTATTAAAATATTTTGTGTGTAAACATAATTTTGATAGGATTGCAATTTTAGCTCCTCCAATTTATAATCAAATTTAGAAAGTTTTCAATCTCCTACTTAGAAACTTTTCAAACCACGGATCATGATACTAAAATGAATTCTTGATTTGAAGGAATTCTGCCAAATTTTCTAAATAAAAACAAACATTAAATGTTGGGATTGGCAAATAGTTTTTTGCCAATAATATAATTTCCCTAAGTTTGGTAAGATAAAAGTAAAGAAAACCATAAAATATAAGGAAAAATTATTTGTCAGCCAAAATTATTTATGTTAAGAATAAAGCAGAAAGATTAATGAACGAATATTAGATCTTCTTTAACCTAAACAAACTTAAACTTTATTTGAATGTTTTCTTGGCTCAAATTTGATGCTAATTAAATTTTAATAGTAACTTAAGAATCCGAATATAACTGACCTATGAAAAAAATTATTTCCATGATTATTCAAAATAATTGCCATTTTGGTTGAATGAGGGCTTTACTCCAGGTAAATTATATGCGCTACAAATAACGATTCATCGAAACATGTATCCTAGATAGAACTATATATATATATATATATATATATATATATATATATATATATATATATAT